>OMNR01057907.1:0-10197 GCA_900303205.1 Mora moro
CTCTCCCTCTCTTAAGTGACCCCGGTGATGATATTGCTGCTAGCCCGATGCACATCCCAGCATAATTATAGACTACACCTCCCCTGCAGCCAGGATTGCAATTAGAGCTCTGGGAATCTGTTTAGTATTTACAGCTGATGTTAAAATAGCAAAAGCATGCCCCACCCACTCACACTTTTATTATCAAGCATTTAGTAACATTGCAATACACGGCAATGTTTTGAATATCTACGAGGCGAGGCGTGTGTTCAAGGTGTTAAAGGAGTGCTAATGAGTGGCCCCCAATACATATCAAGTGTCGTGGCAATTTGAGATAAGCACAAAAATAATATATAAACAATTAAATAATGAGATACAAATCACAACAGAATACTTAGTAACGCAGCAAAATTGCTGGGAGTGAGAAATGTGGAAATGCTGATCAAAGTCATGCTAAATGTGTAAGATGAAGTCATTTGTATTGTCAAGAGTGAAGCGAAGCTCGCACGTCACCTGACCAAAAACATATCCACAGATTATAAATACACTTAAGTACTGAGAATCTAAAGCTGTTTGAGTAGAGTGTCCCTTGGGAAAAGAACAGAAGAGAGCTTACTGAAAATATACAAAACCCTGCTCTGCGGTTGTCACCTGAACTCCCTTGACATCAGCGTATAGTGAAAGAGAAAACTGAACTAGCTGCTACATGCTGGGTTTTAGTGTGAATAATATACTCAATATTGTAGGCTACTCACAAGAAAATAAAAATGTCAACGTTAACTGGACTGCAAGCAATAAACATAGATTTTCCTGACACTCAAGACCAGACGTCAACATTGATTCAGTGAGACGAATGACAGCAAACGCACACAGAAACCTCCACACGTTAGGTTTCCCGCTATCATTTCAAACAGACGAAGAAAGAGATTTAAGAAAGTGGTGAAAAGTTCCCGGGCCAGGAAAACAGCCCCTATTGTTCATTGCCAATAAAGACAAGTTTAGAGGTTTGTTCGCCCCGCCCTAGTTTAACCTCTTTCACTTCTGCACAAACTTGTGTTGCTGTATTTGCCCCGGGTCCCTGCCCTGACCCCTTTCTTCTAACCCTGCTTCCCTTTCCAGTGGGACAAAAAGGAGCCTGGTGCAGGAAGCCCCTCTAAGCATAGCTTCAGTCATGGCCAACTGCCTTAAGTCTTTGTGATGCAAACATCTGGGAGATTGACAGGGGAAAGACGATTTCATTTTTAAAGGGGGGAACGCTTAAAGAAGGATTCGGGTTAAGAGGACGTCGCCCGCAGGCTCAGTAGTGTGTGCCATCTATGGTATTAACCAGCGTGAGCTTTGAGGCGAGTATGTCATGGTTCCTACCGTGGTCTTCAACACTGAAGTAGAAGATATCACTGGTGGCGTTGCTCCCGTCCAACAGCACGTAACTGATCTTCATGTCATCGATATCAGCTGACAGCGAGAAGAAAAGTTGAGGAAAGTTAGGAAAAAGTTGAAAGATCAGCATACCTGTTGCTTTAGTTACAGCCCTCAAGCCTCAATGTAAATTATACCTTTGGGACAATAAGAAACAAAACATGCTTTTGGGTGTCATTCTAATGAATACATTTATTGAAATATTATTTACAGATGACCAATATCAAAATATTCTATAGAAATACGTCATTAAACTGGTACTACCATGAAAGCTACTACTATTGATAATAATGATGATGGCAATGATATATACATATATATTCATATAGGGGTGTACTTTTTGTTGTGAGTGGGGTTGTTTTGCTTACCTTGAGTGAAGGTCTTGATGCTGTCGTTGCCCACTGCTGTGTTTATGATCACGCCATGCAGCGGAGCCTCGGTCACCACGTACTTCAGTACGTTGCGGGGGCTGTCTCGGTCCTCGGACCTCAAGGCCTTGCTGGTGACCAGGAACCCCAAGTGGCCTGTGGTGAGGAGCCTTAGAGAGGCCGCGGCCTTGTTGACCACGATCTGGGGGACGCCGTTGTCCACCGTGTTGACCTGAATAATCATCATCTGGGGCTTCCGTGTCTCGTACACGGTGTCAGGGAAGACGTAGAAGTCGGTGTGCGTGCCGTCCGTGACGGTGAATGAGAAGCTGTCATCGCTCGTCTCCGTGCCGTCGTGCTTGTAGGTGATTAGGTTTTCGTTCAGGTCCTGCTTGGTGAAACTGGTTATCGGTTGTGTTTTGTTGAAGAGCAGCTGTCCGTGGACGGGCACCTGGGTGATGATGAACCTTAGATATTTGTCCGGTGTGTCACGATCCTCTGCCGTCAACTCAAACGGTGTGACAAGCTTGGTTTCTCCCTCTCCTACCACTAATTTGTTAATGGTCAGGACCGGTTTCTTATTATCCACGTCGGTGATGGACACTCTAAAGGTACGGAAAACCGGGTTGTAGCCATCTGTGACCTCAAACTCAAAGCTGTCCATCTTCATCTCGTCATCCGAGGTGTGAATGTAGTAGACCTTGTTGCCGGCAAGCTGCAGTTGGGTGAAGGTGGAGATGGGAACACCTGGGTGGTCAGTGCTCTCCAAATGCCCCCTGCTGGGGGCTCGAGTGATGCTGAAGCTGAGGTGTTCATCTGGAGAGTTAATGTCAGTGGTGCTCAGGAGATCAGTGGTAAGAGTTACTCTGCCTCCTTCTTTCAGAGTCACCCCTTTGTTGATAACATCTGGGAACACCATGTCAATACTTCCTATGTTGATGTAGAAGTAACGGTCAATAAGGGGATTAATGCCATCTGTGACATCAAATTTCAACAAGTCACGGATGCCCTCTTGGCCTGTGTGCACATACTGGATTAGCTGTCTGTCAATTTCATCCTGTGTGAAGTTCATTCCAAGGGTGATATTGCCAGTAACATCTCCAAACTTGGTAATGCGTTGAAGATAACCTTGGGTCGGGCCATAGCGCATGACATATGTCAGTGTTTTGTCCTCTGAGTCAAGGTCTGTGGCCTTCAAAACCTTATTGTTGATTATTTTCGTCTCTCCAATCTCCACTTCAAGTCCGTCATTTATGGCCATTCTGGGCGTCTCATCGTCAACGGGAATGACCATGATGATGACTTTCTTCACCACTGAATTTTTCCCATCCGAGAGCCTTATTTCAAAGCTGTCCTCTTTGGTCTCTGAGTCATTGTGCTCATACACAATGTTGGAGGCCTCTTTGATCTGTTCCAAGTTGAACTTGGTCACAGGAATTGATCCAGTGCTGAGTTGCTGAACTATTGTGCCATGCTTGGGGTTTTTGATGATCTCAAATTCAAGCTCATCTCCAGGAATGTCTGAGTCGGCCCCATTCAGGATTGGCGTATCAATGACCAGACTCATGCCCTCCATTACTACAAACTCACGGATGAAAATCTCAGGCTTTTCATCATTGGCTGGGATGATGACAATAGGGAAAAAGTGGCGTTCAGAGAAGTTGATACCATCTGAGCAGCGGAAAGTGAACCTGTCCTCAACTGGCTCCACTCCTTTATGGATGCTCTGAACATAGTAGATATGACCGAGGCTAATGTCCTTGACACTGAATGCAGTGATGGCTGTGCCGGCCCTGGACTTCTCAGAGCCTGGGGCTGGAGAAACATTCTCCACATAGCCAGAGGTGGGCTGGACAATGATGGTGCAGAGGATATCGTCATTTTCTGTGTCAATATCCTCTGTCTGGATGTGCTCCAGAGTAATAACATTCTTCTCGCCTTCAACAATCACAAACTGTTCTCCAACACTTACAACGGGGGGAATGCTGTCCACTGGAAGAATGGTGACAAAGACCCTCAGACCTTGGACCTTGTTCCCCCCAACTACCCACTGATCCGACATGTCAGACAGAGTCAGGTTGAATGAGTCTTGTTCTCTCACTGGTCCAATTTCACCGGATGTGTGGGCATACACCACTACTCCATTAATGATATCCTGCTGGGTGAATCTTTCAGCGGGGACTCCATTGACCAAGATCTCACCCATCCTGGGCGGCTCCTCTACTATAAAGGTCAACACCAGGTCGTCTGTATCTTCATCATGGCCCTGGATAACGTTGCTTGTGATTTCTGTCGCTCCATTCTCTAGAACATCTATGGAGGCTCCAAGCAGGCCATCAGGGAGCATAATAGTGGGGCTCTCATCATCCACGGCCTCAATGCTAACCTTGATGATGATAGGAACCTCGTGGAAACCATCGCTGACATCTAGCTTGATGACATCACTCAGGGATTCCTCTCCACTATGTATGTAAGACAGGCGGGAGTTTGCTACGTCTTCAAGCACAAATGTCTCACCATTTGACATGTCAATGCCTAAGTACTGCAGCTTACCAAAACGGGGAGCCTGGGTTATTGTGAATATAATATTTTCATCTTCGGTATCCTTGTCAGTGGCGTGGAGCTCTTTTTTGCCGATAATATACATACTTCTTTCCAAAACAGTGAATCCAGTGTTGGTAATCACTGGAGGTTTGTTGTCAACGGGTTGTAGGAAAATAGTGAAGACACCATCTGCGGTGTTACCAGAGGTGTCCTCCACGGTGAATGTAAACTGAACAACTTTAGGGGTGATTCCTAGTTCCTGGTCTGGGGGTTTGTAAGACACTTTGTGGTGGTTGACCTGCGCCTGTGTGAACTCTGTGATCACAGTGTCAGGGCTGTCAGTCAGAACAATCTGCCCCAGGTGAGAGGGGCTGTTTTCATCAGTGTCAGTGGGGGACTTGGTGATGATGTACTTAATGTCCCTGTCATCTGAATCCAGATCAGAGTAAGACAAAAACTTCTTTTTCAAGTGTGTCAGCTCATATTCTTGGACTGTCATGTGAAGCGTGGCTCCAGCGCTTAGCTCCGGTACAAGGTCATCCACAGGGTGGATTTTAATGGTGAACGTGTGCTCTCCCGATTGGTTAGGAGGGTCATTATCGTCTTGCACGCGGAATACCAAGTGGTCGATCACGGTGGTGGTGCTGTGGGGTCCAATGTGACGGTAGAAGAGCTTTCCGTCGAGAATATCTTGCTGAAACCACTCGGTCACCACCTGTTGAAACATCTCATCTGTCTCACTAAACATCCAAAGAGAGGGGTCAGTGGGAGGCTCCACTTGTCTGATGAGTAGCTGCCCTATGCTTGAATAAGGAGGTTGTATCATAAATGTAATGGTGGAATCTTCTGAATCAATGTCTGTGGCACTCAGGATGAATGGAGAAATCTGCATGACTTCATTCTCGAAAAGCACCAGGCCTGTGTTGGCGTTGATGATTGGGGGTTCGTCATCAGTGGGGGCAATAGTGATCGGAAACAAAAACTCAACGTTGTTACTACCGTCACTCATTCTAAAAATAATGTTATCGCTGTAAGTGTCGCTGCCATCGTGTTGGTACACCACAATGCCGGCGTCTAAATCGGCAGCGGTGAAGAATTTTCTACGTGAGCCGAGCACAGTCAGTTCCCCGTGCTTTAGACCATCAATAACAGTGATTCTCACATCTTCCAGGTTATCCTCGTCGCTGATCTCTAAATTCTGAGAGCTTGACAGGGCTCGTGACTGCCCCTCAAACAGCAACTGCCCTGTGTTCTTGGTTGCCACCGGAGCCAATGTATTCATAGGCTTCACCACAATCATAAAGGCAAAAGTATCAGACACAGCCCCGTCCGTGTCTACAATTTCAAGCTCAAGCTGAAAAATCCTCTCCTCATCCGAGTCTTCCGAGGGGGGCTTGTAGGCTATTTTGAGATCTTTAATGTCTCTTTGGTAGAAGGATGTGATGGGCAGGTTCTGATCGTCTGTGCTAATGATGTAGCCCTGCTCATATCCGAGCAGGGAGGTGATGTTGAATATTAAATCATCCGAGTCGGATTCAACATCCTCCGCTGCCAGCATGTCACTGGTAATAGCCGTCATCACAAACTGATCGATCTCCATCATCATCATGGCTACAAAGCTGGGTTTAGGAGCCGTGTTCTCTGCACCCTCTTTAATTCTAACCATCATCTGGAAATGTTCTTGCATGATGGTGTTGCCATCAATGTCTTGCAGTTCTACCATCATAGGAATATAGTCTCTGTTTGGCGACTTGGTGTTAGCGGTGTGCTTATAGCGGATGCCTTGTTTAACAAACTCATCACAGTCAATCATCTGGCCGTTGGTGAAGTTATTCAAAAGCATGCCATACCTTGGAAGACCTCCGGCGCCGACCAGAGAGGCGATCTTACACTGTGTGACACCATCCTCAAAAGAGAACTCCAGACCCTTTTTGTCAATAGGGTTGCTGTTTCCGTTGAGCTTGTCCACCGACAGAGGCATATTCCTGGTAAGGATCTCCAGCTGCCTGAACACCACCTCCACCTCCAGCATGAAGGGGATGATAACCGTTTCCGTCTGGGAGTCGTAGCGCAGCTGAAGCTTCACGCGGTCCGTGCTGGGGCTCCGAGCGCCGAAATGGGTGTACTTCACTTCGTCCGTCCCGAATGCACATGGGAACTTCTTAGGCGACAATGTCCCGGGGGTCTGGGCCAGTGGGTCGTTGTCCAAAACGGTGATTTGACAGCGGTCCCCGGGCTGCACGTCTGTTACCAGGTCGTTGATGGGGTCCAAAAACACGGACCTCCCCAAGGGAACTTGGATTCCGTTGTTGGCAACGATAATATCGTCTTTATTAAGTCCGGCTCTTTGGCGATAGAGGAAAGCTGGGTCGTAGTGCTCTGCGTGAACCGAGGCAAAGCAAGAGGCCACAAACACACCAAGAAGGCATCTCAAAAGTGCCCTTGGTTGAGATTTTTGCAGACAACCAGCCATTTTCACTGCTAGTTTCTCTGCATTTAACGTAGAAATCAGTGGGAATACACACTGTCCCCAAAGAAAAAAAAAAAGAAAAAGGAAATCAGCAATGGGAAGCAGTGTATTCTCCCTTCTCTCTCTGTCTCTCCACTGGTTCTCTCTGGTTGGCTGTGGCCCTACAGAGACTCTCTCACACTCGCCCAATGCAAGTGTGGTGAGTGCAGTGGGGCTGTGCAGGTAATAATGCAACACTAGAAAGTGCCAGAGCCTGACTCCTCCCCCTGCTAATGCAGCCAGGGAGCCGCCTGCCCCCTTGGCTAATTTAGGAAGGACCATTGGACAGCCTGGGGAAGCACTACCCCCTCAGCCCACCCCAGCTCCGCACAAAAATGCTGCATCCATGTTTTTTTGGGGAGGGGGGGAGATCCAGTGCAATAGTCCTATGTCTTCCTATTGTGTCTGTATTATCAAATAAATAATTACATGCTGACATAATTCATGATGCTCCACTAGTAGACGAGCATTTTATTTTAATGTTTTCATAGAATACTTCCATTATTATTTCAGATCAGATCAATCAGAATCTGAATTATTTAATTTAGCCAAATATATGTGCACATACAAGGAACGTGACTCGGTGAGATTTGAATACTATTATTCATATTTTAATATTTAATACTAATAATGTTGCTCTTACCTCATCACAACGTATATTGTGTGTATTGTTTAACCACCAAATTGATGCTGTGCACTACATAACTGATTTGTGTGCTTGGCTTAAAGGGCCCTGCAATACTAAAATGTTTAAACCATTATGGCTAGCAGATAATAAAACACTATCATCGGTGCCCTCATTGGGTGACCAGATAGGACAAAAGTATCAATGAGCGTTATTTACTTTTTCTACATATTATGTACGAACACAGAAAACACAGAAAGATTATCAAATGATTATGATATGATTATGAAGTTTTATGCGGGATAGAATTTATAGATATTTTGATATTTCATGGAAAGTTAATCAACGGTAATGGCATTGCTAATAGTAATGACAAAGGAATGGAAGAGTCATCCTGTTAGGCTAATGTTTTTGTTAAGAAGTAAAGAGGGATATTCTATGGAGAAAGAGGTCTTAGGGAAGCCTTGGACTCATCTTTATGGCTTTCATCTTAACCTGCTTTCATCAAAATCCCTACATCTCAGGCACAGCTGACATTCCTGTGCATTCCCGTGGTACAAGTGAATACAATGCAATGCAAACACAAAGTAAAAAGTAAGCACAAGTGTACCGTCTTCCTGGGGGGGCAGTTTGGGGCCATAAAGACCATGACACTGGGACGCCCAGTGCGGTTCCACACAGAGCAGCCAGCACCTGCCTTCAGCTGGTCCGACAGGTGGATGCAGCTGGACCCAACAAACAAAAATGTAAAGAAAGCAGTCTGAACATCTTTAAATACAAAAAAAAATCATTTTTTTTTCTAAGAATGCAAAGAATTTGAGAGTGTTGATTTAATTCATCAAGCCAACAGTGTGCTCCCACTACAATCAACCTCCGAGCATACGGTACATGAGATCACTCATAGGCCTACTGTAAATATCTGGCTGATATGAAAATGTCCTGATGTATTTGGTTGAAGAAACGTCTTGTTTTGTGGTTCAAGGAGTGGACTGCTGGTACATTCTGGTTTAAAATGATGCCAGGACCTGGCAATCAATCCCCTTTGCCCTGCTGCCATTGAAGTGTGTGTGTGTGAGTGTATCATTATTAATCAATATTAAACTATGTCAAATGTACAATGGAGACAACGATGAGTGCATCACGGTCAGTTTGACACACCGGAGCAGTGACCCAGTAGCCCACTCTCTGCATGCAGGGACAATGTCCTCCGTTATGATGAGCTCATGTTCAGATAAAAATACTTAGCGGCCATTTATGGAGTATCATTTGAGGAGGGCAGGAGACCTAATCAAGTGGTCCGGATCACATTGCGGACATGTCTTGCAAATACTTTCTCTGCAGTAGAATTTCGTCACTTTTTTCTTTTTTTTTTAAAATAACACGTGAATCTCTGAACTCACGTAACCTACGGTATTTATTTTCTACCAAACCTTATCTTTATCACCTTTAATCCTTTCCTCCAACGATGTGAGAACAATTTTACGTATTCTATATAAATCGTTCAAACAGTGTTATCCAATTTAAAAAGAAAAGAAAAAAGACTCCGTGGTTGATTGTTTCAGACCGATAAACGTGTTTTATCAAAATAAAAGCGGCGGTTAGGAAATGCCGTAAAATAATTATATCAAAATAAAAGTGTTGGCGATAATGGTGTGTGGGCCTGAGGTCGCAGCATCACAGTTAGAGAGCCCACAGATCACAGCATTGGCTGAATAGCCAAGATTCCAGTTGTGTCAAAGAGATTCTCGATCCCTCTTTTCATTACATCCTCTAAATAGGTGTGTTGCCCTTCTACATCCCCCCCTGACTACATTTGGACCAAGCTTTTTATAAGCATATACAAATATATCCCCTCAGGATGTCCTCTGTAGTGGAACGAAATGAGCCTCTTCATCTGTGCTGTGGCCTATGGGTGGCTTACGAACTTTGAACTTTGTTGTTTTATATAATACATCCGTGTGTTTTTACCTGTTGACAAATAGGCCCCCCATCACTCTTCATCACAGAGGTCATGGGCTTCTTAGCTCGACTGCGTTGGACGTTGGGAAAGCCCTCTCCTTCCATTGGGACTCCAACTGCTAATTTGTGTCCAAGGTAAACAGACGGATCCTCAAGTGTCACCTCATCCATGGAGCGGCTCACGATGACAGCCAGGCCGCGCGACCCCATGATGGATGTGGAACAAAGCCGGGCAGATTAAAGCCCTCCATGGCCAACTGCCACCCAGAGAGGGGAAGAGAAGAACTAGCTTTTCTCGCTCTCCAAGCGGTCCACTTGTTTGTAATCCTGCTGTGATTAGTTATTGGTTACATTGTTGACTACTTACAGGGAGGGGGTTTAAACATTTACACTAACACTTGAGCATGTAAAATGAGCTTTATATATATATAAAGCTTGAAATATTATAAACTGGAAATAACTGATTCAAGAAGTACAAATTGTGTACATTTGTAGTATGAATTTATTTGATTCACTAGAGTATAAAAATGTCTACATTGAAAAAACACGGTTTACACCGAGATTCAACAGGTCATGAATAAAGAAACCCTTTCATTCGTACAATACTGTTTAAACATAATAGGTTAAAAACAGTATTGTGTGTGAATTAATAGATTCCTCACATGTGTGGAAATTCTATTCAACATTTCAGTACCTTGGTGTGTTGCAATGCCCACACACACTGTTGGTGAATTGCTTCAACTGTATAAGACCCTCACACAGGTTCATCACCGACAGTAAAACCTGAGCAAGCG
>OMNR01057931.1:0-10371 GCA_900303205.1 Mora moro
ACACACACACACACACACACACACACACACACACACACACACACACACACACACACACACACACACACACACACACACACACACACACACACACACACACACACACACACACACACACACTTGTGAGCGCGTGGCATTATGGACAAACTGCATACATGGTGTAACCACACATGTATGCACATGTTTTTTGTTGCGGTGTGTGCGTGTGCGTGTGTGTGTGTGTGCGTGTGCACATCCCCAATAAGGGCTGCCGGTCCGTGTCCCCCCCCCCCTCAGTGGCCTGGGGACTGTCCTGGGGCCAGGGTGCAGTTCAGGCTGCTGAAGCCCGGCAGTGTGATGCGCCCGTGGGTGTAGATGTCCCGGTCGGCGCCCTGGTTCATGCGCTTCACCAGGTTCTTCTCGTAGAGCAGGGGGTGGTAGGCGCCCAGCGTGCACGCCGCGTCGTAGAAGCGCTGGTAGTAGTGACACAGCTCCGTCTTCCGGCGGGACGGCAGGAACTCGTACACGTGCACGACCTCGCACAGGGACATCATGAGCACCGTGCCTGGACGGAGAGGCAAGCAGAGTGTGAGGGTGTCTGTCCACCGTTCGCTTTGTTCTCGTTGGGTTACGTCATCAATGTTTTGTTTTGCATAGTGTCCATGTAGACCGTGTTTACTATTAGAGATATCTCTATCCATTTTCTACAGCTGTTGGGTTCAACAAACAAAACAAAAAGATAACGAAAAGATTTGTTTATATGAAAATGGGCCGACGTGTTTATTAACACGATGTACACATCGGCACTTTGTTGGTAACAAGTCCAACGAATAGGCGAGCTTGTGAAACATCTCCCTTGTATAGAGCGGGGGATAGAGCAGGATACTAGAGTCTGGTGATCTGAAAACAATAATACCACACTAATAGCTACTGCTGTGGTGTGCAGAATCATCTTTTTATTGTCTTTGTCTTTTTATCATTCATTTAAATTGATTGAAGGTGCTGTAGGTAAGATTCAAGAGCTATACTTTGAGTGTAATTTATGAGAAACGGCATAACCAATCTGTCAGCTATTAGTGAGTGAAATGCTCTGAGAATATCTATTCTAGTTGACCGCGCCTGCCTCTGTATGAGACAATTTAGGTTTTAGACTGCTTCTGGCTCATTTGTGACCAATCAGGGCATCTCTTCCCTGATTGGTTCGGGGAATCCATCTTGTCTGTCAATCAGAGGTGTGTGAAATGCAACACTTCTCAATGGCGGAGAAAAATAGGGAGAATGCATCATCATGCAACATCATGACATTTTCCACAATGGTAGAGGGTGACTAAAGCTGGCCAAGAAACAGAATTGACACTGATTGGCCAAATGGTGGCGCTATAACACTGAAAATACAAACTTTGGACAAGCACATCTCCTGACCTCTTTGACCTATGGTCAAGAAACTTTGTACACATATGCCCTCAGGAACCCATAACCCATAACAACATGGCCGCCGGAGGCCCAAATTATCCAATCTAAACCTTTAAGGGGCGGGATTAATTTAGGGTCAATCGTCACCAAACCTGCTATACTTCAAGAAACAGAGGTGAAGATTAAGCAGTCTAAAGTTCACCCACAGCGGACCATAGGGGGTGCTACAGCGGTTCGATTGAAAACTTTGAACAAGAATAACTCCTGACCCTTTTGATCTGCAGTGCGTATCACCAGACCCAAGCTGAGGCTGTTCCAGCGTTATCGACCCTATACAAACTAAGAAGGTCGCAAGGTCTGAATTATTCTTACATTTATCCTGAAGATGAGCAACCTACACAACCTGCTTACACTAATGAAAAAAGTGTGATTTTCCTTCAACACTTTTCTCTGTTGTGCCCTTCTCAGCTGGTATAAGGCCTGGTGCAAACATGTTAACTAGTGAAACATGTTTGTAGCTTTTTTTGTCTGTCAGTAAAAAAAAAAAAAAAGAAGAAAAGAAACAGCCCAATAAGAACCCATGGTCACACATCCCAAGCCCAATCACTATGTTTACAAGCACAAGTCTGGCAATGCGAGATTAGGACCTGAAAGGAAAGACAAGAACAGATAAGAAAAAAAAGGAGGGTAGTATAAATGATGCATGTACCCAGCAGGCCAGAGGAAGGCGGGTTCTTCTGGATAGGCTCTGCCATGTTGTCTTGGATTTGCTGCCAGAGCTGCCACTCAAAGCGTGGGTGGAGAATGTAGAACGGCTGCAGTGGGTGGAGCCGCCTGTACCTCTGGTACTGAGCAAAGATTGGGTAGTCGGTCCTGTTGTACCACTAAAGAGGAAAGATACTTTGAATGAATCCCATAGAGATTACATTCAAATTAATTGTATTTACATAACTAAATAATAGAATGTAGAAAAGTATTTGCATGAAGTCACCCACCATGATATATTAGAGGACACACAATAAACAATGACATATGAGTGTAGTTGAAAAACAGTGTTCATAAATAAATCCTTCAATAAAAAAAGATCAGCATAGACAACATGCGAGTCCATCAACAACAACAGCAGCTAACGGTTGTAAGAATGTCCTTGAGTTCGGTAAAAAAAAAAATAATAAAAAAACACCTGGACGCGAGTTGTCATTGCGGCGTTGCTATGACAACTAGATCTAGCCAGGACCAAGCCGTTCTGTGAGAGAGGAACACCTCCGAACAGAGGATCTTTTAACCACCACTCAGACACCACACCACCAGACAGCTGTGACTGTGGTTCACACCGCGCTCAAATGTGAAACCTCTGCTTAGCTGCACGGCTCAAACCAGTACTACTGGGTTGCGTAAAAAAAAACAACAACTATGCAATGCTTCTTCCAACGTCCCCCTCCCCCGGCAGCATGCCTTACTTGGGAGAGGTTAGCAGAGAAGGGCGCAGGGTCCCAGCCCACCAGAACACCAGTGCTGTAGAGGGAACTGGACAGGAAGCGATGGTCCTCAGACGCCATAACCTAAACATGAACAGCCGGACACTCGCTCATTAGAAACAATGCTACAATTCAATTTGTCCACAATTCACATTGCACCGAAGACCACGATGAGCGACACCTGTGTGAAAAGGGTCTATTGTCCTTCCATCAAGGACATGGTCGATGACGCGTAGAGAAGTATGATCCAACATGGAAGAAAAATGTATCCACTCCTGTACTGGGACAAGTACCACAGCTAGACAAGTGTCCTGTAATATTATGCTAATGTTCTGTCATATTCTGTCAAAGATCTATCTTTTATAAAAAGAGACCCAATGGACAAGGAATTGTCAATAGGAAAAGCTTTTCAAATTAAATATGGCCACGCATCAACACAGTTTTGTCTTCATTTTCCTATTTTACATTGCAGAGAAAACTAATCTGTTCTTGATTAAACAAAGTCCCGTTAAGTGCAGCATTAGTGGTGCAGTAGATTAAATGTATGATCTGCTTTCCATTTCAGCTATTAAATAATACGTCATAGTTGCACTCAATACGTCCAAGGTTGTTAGGGTCATGGAAGACTAGCGCTGAGTCTAATCATGGCATGGCGCCCCTCGTTATACTCCTGTGGTCTTAAATAGAAAAAATGGTGACATGAGTGTGTGGACTGTAAAAAAACAAAACATACAAACAACAATACAGAAAAATATTTCTGTTGTCTCTACCAGACAAGTCTGATATACTTTTTCATATTTTTCTGCACTGTTGAATCATCAAATACACCAAATCCCCAAAGGCCATTTCAAGGAGCTGTTACTTGTGAGTTGATGAGGCGGATAGTAGTTTTGGAGCCGACGTCCTTCTCGTACCCAGTTGTGGGCGCAGCGTTGAACCTCAACACTGCATCATGAGAGTCTGCCACAAACCAGGGAGTAGAATGTGTTTTTTAGCTTTCACTTCCACCAAAGTCAATAAAAAAAGGATGTGAAACTCACACATTAGGCAAGTATACATTAAGTACACCATTTTAGTGTACTGTCCCATTGAATATTGTCTGAATAACTCCTTTCTTAATGCAAACTTCTCCTTTTATCATTTTAATTGTAATAATATAATCATTTTACTTTCTTAGTAAATAGCACTGAACAAAATATGGATAATATCAGAATGTTATTAAAAGTGAATATTCTTGGTGTAACAATTCACATTGCAGTGCGAGTATGTGTTATAATAGTGTCATGATCGCCATTATGTAAAAAATGTGATATGCAAACCATTAATATAAACAATATATATCTTGCCTATCTCTTTGCCAAGTCCGGAGTTGCGGAGCGAGCCCGCCGACGACACGACAGCGCACCTCTTGTACGGGCCAAGTTCAGAGGTCACCGGTTTGACTGGCAGTTGGGAGGACCAGCTGAGTGAGGCGAAGGGCTGGAGGTCAGGGGTCAAGGTCAAGACCTGTACCCGACTCTTCAGACGGCACAGAAGCTCGGGACCGCTGAGCTTCGGCCTGCTGGCGACACCGCCCGGCCCAGAGTTCTCCACGCCGTACTTGTTCATGGCCTGGGGGAGAGGATGAGTTGCTATGGTAACGTCATTAGCGATACCCAATTCAAAATGTCTGGAAATAGACAAAACGCCTCACTGTAAGGGAAAGCGGGCACATAATGCAGACAGAATATAAACAGGAAGCATGTGTTTCACAAGCGCAGCTGTTTTAGATCTTGTTCAGAATACAGTTCTCAATTGTCATAACAAAAAAGAGAGATGGACATGTTTGAACCCATGCCCTGCTCTACTCATCTCACTACTCTACCCTCTACTCTCTCTCCTCTCTACTCTACTCTCCCTCTTCTACTCTTCTGCATCGGCTAATGGGGACCCAAATAAAATCCTAAAATCCTACTCACAGGCCCTGTTCCAACTGGTCCACTAGTGCCCTATATAGTGCAGTACTCTGGGCTGTCACCGTGTTGTGGTGTTGTCCCAAATGAGTGAGTGTAAGCCTGGTTCCCCTCAGAGCTCTATACTTAGTACCCTTAATGCACTGTAACACAGCTGCACGGATGCACACCCATCTCCTCACTATATCCCAGGATGCATAGCGGTGTTCATTGTCATCGGATTCAGCCAATAGAGATGGTCCGGCAACATACAGGTTCTTTATTGCGAATGAGGTGTCACAGGGTGACATGACGTGTTGGCTTGTAATGCAAGTCACGCTGATGGATTTTCGGTGCATAATTAATTCCCCTCCAAATTCCCCATACATGTATTCCCTAAATAGTGTACTATGTAGTGTGCACTATATAGGGAACGGGAAGTGAGCCAATTTGAACATAGCCATAGAGTGGCACATGGCTCACATGACAAACCCCTCCCCACCTGGTAATTCTGGACCACCTTCCTCAGCCTGCTGCCCAGCATGCTGCTGGACATCTCCTCGTCCCACACCTGGCCCATGCTGCCATGGGCTCGGAAGAACTCTGTGTCTCCCACCGTGCCGCTCAGCTCCCCGCGACGCCGACCCCCGAACAGGGTCTCCAGTGCGTGCCTCAAGGGGCGTGGCAGCAGCCACGCAAAGAAGCCTGACTCGCGTGCCCTCGGCCTCTTCTTTGAGGCGGGCTCCTTCACTTCCTGGGTGTGGTTGGGAGAGGAGAGCACAGGGATTGGTCGGTTTGGGTTGCCGGGGACGACACCTGGGAGCTTCTGTGGATCGGCGTACAGGGGCTTGGCCCCTCCTCGCAGTACCTGTCGGAGATGATGACGTCAGAGGTCAACAAACAGACTAAGAAACAGGTGGTCAACAAACATACCCGACTCTCTTAATGTGACGTGATGTTATCATAGGATACCGCCCGCTTCAGTGTATTTGTGCATGCAGGCTGGTTGTCCGATAGGTCATTGATGTAATGAAACATATCTTAAAATCTCTTTCCAGAACTGCAATGCTGTATACGTTTATGACACATTGTGGGACTGTAAACACCATCGGTGAAGACTAACAACTGTAAAGACTGTAAAGACTAACTGTAAAGACTGTAACAACTGTAAAGGTTCAGGTAAACCTCATTATCCCAGATAGGGAAATTCAGGTGGTCAAAGGTGCAGCACATGAAACATTGTAAACATGAATACAAATACACAGTATACACCTCCCCCCTACCACCCCATGAACAAAGCACAAAACCACACACACCCATCCACATATGCACACACTCATACAGAGAGGGCATTTTCAGACATAGGGGGGCATTTCCCTTGCTCATGCTCACGCATACACAGACGCACCAGCATGTAGACAGGTTAAATACTTAAATATGCAGTGGGCTACAAACCAACCGATATATTGCACCATACCAATATTCAATACAAATTAAAAATGACCATTGCACATAGCCCTGGCCGGAGCTGTACTGTCCCTCTCATTTAACAGTCTAATTGCTGACGGAACGAAGGACTTGCTAAACCTGGCTGTTCCAATTTTCCTTTGCAGGATCCTTCCCTTGCCCCGGGAGCTTAGTTGGAACCTGCTGTGAAGAGGGCGAGCAGGGTCCTCGAGGATGTGCTCAGCCTTACTCTCTCTCTTAGGTCTTTACACAACTGAGCAGCTGACATCTGATCACATCCAATGACCCTACTCGCCATCCTGATCATGCGCTGCATGATCTTGGTCTTGGTTGTGCATATTACCAAACACACAAATGAGGCCAAAGGACAGGATGCTCTGTAGGATAGCCTTGTAGAACAGTTGCAATACATAGCGATCAACATTAAAACTATGCAATTTCCTTAAAAAATAAAAATAAAAAAAACATTCTTTGTCGTAGCACATACGTTGAACTTCAGTTGGTCGTCAATCTCTATCCCCAAGTGTTTGTAAGCATTAACCTTTCAATGGCTTCATTGTTGACCTTGGCGAGGGGGACTTCTCCTCTGCTACGTCTAAAATCTATGACCATTTCCTTTGTTTTATTTACGTTAATCTCAAGGACATTTTTAGAACACCATTTGGTGAAGTTCCCTACCTCCTCCTCAACACCACCCAAGGATGAGTTGTCAGGCTTTAGGAACCCCACCAAGGCTGTGTCATCGGCATACTTAAAAAAAGGTGTGAGTGGAGACTAAAGCTCGACACTCATTGGTGTACAGTGTATACAGCATAGGAGACAAAACACAGCCCTGCCTAGATGAGGAAATAGCAGTGTTGAATCTAACCCGCTGGGCACAATTCAGGAGAAAATCATTAATCCGTAGAATGAGCCTTGGGTTAATCTCAAGATCCATCAGTTTACCCATCAGCAGGTGGGGCTGGATGGTGTTAAATGCACCGCTGAAATCAACAAACACAATCTTCACAAGACCTTGTCAGCAGTGGGTCCTCAATCCATCGCTCTGGCTGGTATGCACACTGATAAGGGTCCTGATAAGGGTCATGGTGTGCGTTTTAGGTGTATAACCTGTAATAATTTGTCCCTGCCAGGCTTTCTTAGCATTCTTAGCATCATGATGAAAAAAAAGACAGCATTTTATCTTTGCAGGCAGTTTTACACTCTTCTGTACAGCTTTCATTTCCCCCTGATTTGGGGGGAAACTTGATTAAGCAAGTTCAAGTTCAAGTTCTTTCAATTCAGCGGTAACCCAAGGTTTGTTATTTGGGTAAAGTTTTACTGTCTTTTTGGGAATAGTGAAGTCCTCACAGAAACGAATGTAGCATGACACGGCAAGCGCTGCGTCATTAATATACTGGAACGATGACATCCCAGTCAGTAGCGCGAAGCAGTCACTCAAGGTCGCCTCACTGGTCCAGCACTTAAGGACGTTGGTGTTTTTTCCGCGACGCAGCCGTGGTTGGTAAACAGGCATCGAGTCTAATCATATTATGGTCCGAGCTGCCTAGCCCTGGCAGTGCCTTGGCATAATAGGCCCTTTCCATATTCCCTTAGCACCGGTCTAGGCGGGCATCCCGAGTAGGGCATGTCACATGTTGACAGTACGCTGGTAGAAGTTCAGTCGGACTGCAGAGATTGAAGTCGCCCAGTATCAACTCAACTTTGAAAAGACCATCTGTAAAGACTGTAACGAGTGTAAAGACCATCTGTAAAGACTATAACGACTGTAAAGACTAACTGTAAAGACTAAAGACCATCTGTGAAGACTGTAACGAGTGTAAAGACCATCTGTAAAGGCCGCCATACCTTGACGACAGAGTGCGTGCGCGGCTGAGCCCGGGTGCGCGCGCGCACTCCAAAGATGGCGTCGGTCACGGGCACGCTGTTCTCCGCGCAGAGAGCGTAGAGCAGTGCCATGGAGATGCAGAAGAAGCCCATGCAGAAGGCACCGCGGCGCGCACGCCTCCTCAGCCGCCACAGCAGGCTGACCCGGTCCATCGCTGCCCCGGGGATCTGGGGAGTGGAGAGCGAGGAGAGAGGAGAGAGGAGGGCATTAGGAAGAGAGCCGAGAGAGAAGCATAACATTTTCCTAGATCATTATTTAAATAGCGCCATGCAAACATTAATTGTGTTTTGTATGTTTGGCATGTAAAACTCTGTAGATAAGCAGGGGGCTTTGCTGTGGTTGGATGTGCTCTTGATATCACAACAATAGAGAACTGGCGGCCAGGCATATGGTGAAGAGCATTTCCGCTATTGTTTACAATACAAAATAAAAATAAACGATTAGCCTTTCACATTAAATGCAAACAAGTTGTTTACTTCATGATCAAACAGAGAACGATGCGATACAAATACAGACGAATCATCCTCGCTTCATCTAACGGTGGAGTTGTCATGTTTTCGTCGTCGGAAAAGATCAAGGATCAATTTAGTCTTTTAATAATCACAATTCATTAAGTTGGGTTGAGTTGACGCAGTCGTAAACGTAAACGCTGTACAAAAGGGCTTCGAGAATGTGATTCTGGCAATGGAAGCATTGAATAGAGAGGACCGTTGAGGAGGAAAGACTGGAGTAGCAAGACTGAACGGAAGAAGAGATGGGAGATGCATGGAAGTACAAGGCTTGGAGGCCTTGGGCTGAAGGAGTGAAGCAGCCGGGAGATAGAGGAGACAGAGAGAGAACAAGCAGAACAAGGGATGGAGATGATCATGGAGCCACAGATATAGACTCAGGCGGCCCAGTTTGGTGACAATGGGAGACCTTGTCTAGGACCACAATGTGGCTATTTGTAGGTCTTGTCATACTGTACTGACTGGGGAGCCAAACAGGAAGGAGGAAGGAAGTCAACAGCACTTCCTGAGAGGTGCCGGATGGGTGCAACGTTTGTGTTAGCAATTTTTCTCAGTTTGTTTCAGTTTGTAGCAATACTCTACAAGAGAGAGAGAGAGAGAGAGAGAGAGAGAGAGAGAGAGAGAGAGAGAGAGAGAGAGAGAGAACAAAACCTGCCTTTGGCAAAAGAAAAGGCCTTTCTTCCCAAATGACAATTCAAACCAAAAACAAATGACCATCGTCTGAAGTGAAATGTAATTAATAATAATACAATTGCCTCCTCAGAGGAGACGATGAAGAGCGCCTGCTTCCTCGTCGAGAAGGACAAGCGTTCATCCAGGGCCCGGCTTTGAGATGTTTTAATCTGACGCCGGCAATTGTGCTCCAGTTTGACTTCATCTCCTCCGGTTGTCGTGCGACTCGCTGCTTCTAAACTGCGGGGGACGGGGAGGAACCGCGAGCACATTAGAACAAGGATCAAGCAGAAAAGCATCGCAGCTCAAGTTTGTTTTCCCTTTTGTGTATGCTTCTGCGTTTGACAAATATTTAAGTAGTATTCTCACAATATCTACTCTTTAATTACACGCATCCCCCAAAAAGGTTGCGTTGCTAACCCCACATCCAACAGAAATTCAATACACATCTCTACGGAAAAAAAGAAAACGGAAAAATATGGTTCATCTCAGCCCTACCGATATTCAGTCAACAACAAAGGCTTTAGTTGTATCTTAGTGAAATCAGAGTGCATATGAAACAGGCCTTGGAAGAAGGAAGCATGCATTGCTGTTGTTATAGGAACTGCTGTTTTGTATTTGCTGGCCCGTCGTAACAGAAGGTGATATTCAAACCTTTGGCCCCAGTGCAATTCAATGAGAAGCTTTTCCACCAGAAACAGGAGATATTAGTGTAGTGGAGTATGGACATGCCAGGGCAGCCTGGAAAATGTAATAATGTTATTTTGTAATATAATACTGTGTGTGTGTGTGCGTGTGTGCGTGCGTGCGTGCGTGCGTGAGCGCATGTGCGTGCGGTGTTTGTGTGCGGTGTATGTTTGAATACGGGCCATGTCAACTCGTGAGTCGTTGCAAGACAGTCGAACGGACCTGTGCTTTTAGGGACCCCGAGTAAGAGTAACAAAACACAATCCATCCATGTGCAGACTTAGATTTACAGTTTATTCTCGTTGATCAACATAGTTTACGGCCGCCGCACTCTGCAAAATTGAGGC
>OMNR01057935.1:0-10617 GCA_900303205.1 Mora moro
TGGCAGGCTGAAGTGGCTCTACTGTGTGGTACTTGAATGACAAGGGCGTGCAAGCGCGGGTAATTGATGGAGAACGAGAGAGAGAGAGAGAGAGAGAGAGAGAGAGCAAACACCTTCAAGCCTTTATTTGCTCAGAGAAAGGCTATGTTTTTTTTCTTCTGTGCCGTAACTCGAGTGCCGTATCGGCGCTGATAATTAATGCCCCGTTAGGCGCTTTTGAAATGTTTCCATGTCAAAAATGTCACACTGTGACTTTTGACGTTTTTTTTTGCAGAGTTAAGAGTTAAGTTATAGGCATTAAGGCTGAGGCCGTGGATGTTTTAACAAGCTTTCCAAAGCCTGTTAAGCTTTAGGATACAGTGACACAGACAAGAACTCTCTCTCTCTCTCTCTCTCTCCTTCTGCTCTCTTTGAGGAAAGTTTGCAGACTTTTTTTGTGTCTCGCAAAATCTCTCTTTCATACAGACAGATGAAACGATGTTCCCTGCACGCAGCACAGTCCGGCGACTACATTCGCTAAACCACTGCCCCTGCAAGACGAACATGAACACGGCGATATATCTTACCGTCATCTAACAGCCACGAGAGGTGAGTTGACACGGGCCTCTTGATTCAATGGGTTTAATAGAGTGGAATTACCCTTTAATGGAAAGCGAATTAGCCCCCGTCTGCCTGGCGAGAAACTGAAATATAATACCATGCCACGTACTATATAAACTATCTTGAAGATCGCGGGGCTTGCTTTGAGGCATTCATAATTCATATAAAACCATTGATATCGTGCACCTTTTTTTGTATTATATCAATAGTAGGCCACACGCGCACACACGTGCACACTCTGACGTCACTGAAATACAGCACTAAATAGATTTTGAAATGGGTTTCCACTTTTACTGTGTAGTCTGTCTGTCTGAAATCAATTGTATTCATTAAAACCTTCGATGAGCTCTCGTTGACACACATGCGCGCGCACACACACACACACACACACACACATGGAGATAAGCTTCTGGTCCCCACTCCCCAAATGGATGAAGTGATGAAACACTGACAACAACAACAACAACAACACATTACATTACATTACATGCACGTCCAACCTGCACTGCATGCAACTGTGCATGCATGCACTTTTTTGGCGAAGCGGAGGGACATTCTGTTCTTTCTGTCAACGGTCCGGGGGGGGGGTGATTTTATCGTCAATTGAGGTTTTTTTTGCGTGTACCGATTTCGAT
Organism: Mora moro; assembly: GCA_900303205.1. Taxonomy (NCBI): domain Eukaryota; kingdom Metazoa; phylum Chordata; class Actinopteri; order Gadiformes; family Moridae; genus Mora; species Mora moro. The sequence goes on from OMNR01057935.1 coordinate 1,236, forward strand.
ACCGTACCGACACACACACACACTGACGCACGTACGCGAGCACACACACACGCGCGCGCGTGCTACCCTTTGGCGAGGACTCCTCCTGGCATGTCTTTCTGGTGCAAACAGTGAATCACACGGTTTATTTTTTACCTCCTGCGATTATTAAGATCTTTTGATGACAAATGTCAATATCGTTCAGGAAGAACCAAAAAAACCCCACCTTTTTGTGTGTGTGTGTGTGTGTGTCATGATTGAGATTGTGTGCACGTGTGTGTGTGTGTGTGCGCGCGCGTGTCCGTGCACATTCGAGGAATGCATGCGTGCGATCACAAAAAGCTGACAAATGGTTGGCGACCATTCAAAAAGATAGAGAGAGATATGGTTGGAGAGTGAGAGAGAGAGAGAGAGAGACACACACACACACACACACACACACACACACAGAGACAGCGAGACAGAGACATAGGGACAGAAAAAGAGAGAGACAGAGAGAGACCAAGTTAGAGAGCAAAGAGAGAGGGGAGGAGTGAGAGAGAGAGTTTGCTCAACCTTTAAAACTTGAGACTGAGGATTCATTAAACAATTTTTGCAATGTCTTGTACTTTATGCCGGTGATTCTCAACTGGTGGTGGGTGGTGGTGACCCACCAGTGAGAGTGCGAGGGCATTTTGAGTGGGTCGCAGAGCATATGCCAAACCTTAATCCTTAGAAAGAAGCCCATGAATGAATGAACTAATGTTTCAATAAAGTTTTACATGAAGGCATTGTTGATTACTGCAATCTTGGTAAATACATGTTTTTATTTTTGGGTGGTGACTTAATGACAACACACACACACACACACACACACACGTGGGTCCTGAGGCGAGAGGCTGCTTCATGCCACAAGTGTTGTGTTACCATGCGCACACACACACACACACACACACTCACACATCATATTCTGGGATGGCCAAAATAACATCAAGATGTACTTTATTCATCCCAGATGGGATGAATAAAGTGTGTGTCTCTACAGACCTGCAACAACCAAAGGGCTACCTCTCATATAATCGTATACATGCAATTGTATGCACACACACACACACACACATGCATGCACGCACACACACACACACACACAGTGACGATGTGGAGACAATTGGGAACAATCGGTTCTAAACACTTCCCTGTAAACGTGACACACTGGTCGTGCGTGTGCACATACGTGCCCTCGCGTGCGCTGTACGTTTCTATGACACCAGCGTTGTTTTAGTAAGACTTGCACGTCGCCATTGGCGATTGCCTAAGTGTTTGTCACGTTGTTTTTGTTTAATTTTGTGTGTGTGTGTGTGTGTGTGCGCGCAAAATAACGGCAAGGCAAGCCTTTGTATGTAATTGGATCTTTTTTGGGTAAGTGGATGATTTTTTTGGCGTGGAGCAGAGTGACTGAAACATGTGACAAGGTGTGATTAACCACCGTAGTCATCTCTCGGGGTGTTTGTTGACAGATGGCTCTTTTGTCTGGGGCTCATTTATTCAACGGAATAACCAGGTAGCTAATTACCTGTTGCTTTGTGCTGAAGCCTGCAGAGCCCTTGTTGTGTTAAGAGCTGCGTCAATGGTGAGTATTCATGGCTCGATAGGGCCCTGCCGAGGACTCTTATTGTGGTAGGGCTGAGGCAGTCCCCCGACCCCCACACGCTCCCATTTCCCTTCGTTTAATGTCTTTCGGCAAGACCTTTCAAATTGTAAAAAAAACAACACAAAAAAAACACACACACAAAAAACAACGGCAACAGGTAAACACACTTTTCTTCACTTACTTCAACTAACCTAACTCTTACTTTCACCATTTTAGAACGGTGGCGAAATGCGATAAATGTAATGCTAATTCGCCATAGACATGACATACATCCTCCTGTCAACTATATATAGCCATGCGAACTGGACCAGTAGGCCTACTTATAAGCCTTAACTGGTGCGCCCGGAGAACACATTTCTAAACTACCCCTAGTTAATTCCTGCGCCCTGCCTACTGCGCGCAGGGCGCAGGGGTGTCGAGGGGTTGGGGCGGGGAGGGGGTGTGGCAGCGGTGTTTCATTTCACGTCAAACCACGTTTGAGCGGAGACACTTTAAAGGGGGGGGAGTTCAGGGCTACCAGTGGCAGTTGTGATTAGTTGACAACCACCGTCAGAAGGTCCACTCGGCTGAATGACTTTGCTCTCCGGCCTTCATCTCTCTGGTGTTTCTGGTGTTCCACGGAGAGCCATGGAGAGCAGCATTAGACCGCTCGGCCTTAGCGGCCACTCCGCTTCTTCTCTGTCGGTTGGCGCATCTTTGTTCCGTGCGCCGCCGCTCTTCCTCCGGGCTGCTGTCTCCGCGGCGGCGGCGGCGGCGTGCGGCAACCCCGTGCTGGAGAGAGGCTACCCCCGCACGCCCAAGTGCGCCAGGTGCAGGAACCACGGCGTGGTCTCCGCGCTCAAGGGCCACAAGCGCTTCTGTCGCTGGAGGGACTGCGTGTGCGCCAAGTGCACGCTGATCGCGGAGCGGCAGCGGGTGATGGCCGCGCAGGTGGCGCTGCGGAGGCAACAGGCGCAGGAGGAGAGCGAGGCCCGGGAGCTCCAATTCTTGTACACCGGGAGTCCCGGGAGCGGAGGAGGAGGTGAGGCCAGGGTGCCCTTTTCTATCGGGCTGTCCACGGAGACGAACAACACCTCCAAAACTCTTCCGACCCTTGATGTTCTCGGATCCACTAATCAAAATGACGGTGAGTTGTTGCGATGAGCCCGAGTTCTATGCATCGATGCTTTAGCCTTAATCAAACTGAGGAAATGTACTCCTACACAATGTATTACACGTATAACTTTGTCAAACTCGCGAAACTAATGAGCGCATTGTAATATTGCAGGTGACAAATTGAGCAAGTACAACATTTACAGCGGCTTCATGGGCAGGTCGCTTTTTACGCACCAGGCGTCCTCGTCGCCCCTGGCCCCCCAGAGCGAGATGTCTCCGAGAAAGAAACGCACAAACGCCGCAGTCCTCGAAAGCGACAGCGGCCGTCAGTCCCCATCCTGCTGTGGCCAACTGTCAGACCACACGGAGAGCCCCGGGTCGCTGGTGTCCTCTTCAGACCCGGAGTCCGGGAGCGAATCGGAGAAGCCCAAGGAATCCTCCTACCCCGCCCTGGAGCTCACCGCCCCGGGGGGCTTCGTGTCGAAGAACCGCGACCCCACCGACATCATGAGCAAAATCTTCCCGCACCAGCAACGGCACACGCTGGAGTCGGCGGTGAAGACGTGCAACGGTGACGTCGTGAGGGCCATTGAACTTTTACTGGGCTCCAAAGAGAGCCGGCTGGCCGACGCGCACCACAACGCGTTTAACTTGAGACCCGGTTTTGGACTAGCGGGGACACTGCAGGGTAGGCCTAGTATAGTAGGGAACAACAAGTCTGCCTTCTCCCCGCTCTATGCGCCGGCATGCACGCCGTCTGTGGCAGACAGCCTGTACGGCCTCGGCCCTCGTTTTGGCGTCAGTCCCCTGCGACTTGCCTACTCCTCGCCAGGTGGTGGCGGTGGTGCTATCGCCAGTTTCATGTCGCCATATGTGACATCCGGAGCGATGCCCGCCTTCCCAGCATTGCGCCCGCCACTGGACTACTCTTTCGGGGGGGTGATTCGAGATCTGTCCTACCTGCAGAGCAAAGAGGCTTTATGCAGTCCGTACAATCACCAGCCAAACCGCGAAAAGCAACTATAGAGACTGATAAAGTTGCTCCAGTTTGTTTAGCTCAATAACTGGTCTCCACAATTCTATGGCGCCTTAAAAGTTCTTGATAGTAGGCCGAGGCCTATAGGACATTTACAAATGTATTTTTGTATTCGATTTTTTATATATTTTTTTGTATTTTATAACATGTACATTGTGTAAAGATTGTTTATTAATAATAAAATGTTTTGAAAATGATTTACATCTTCTGTTGTATTTATTTGGTCGTATGTAGTGGAATAATCTACAAGTATCAGAAAGTGAAAAATGCTGATTGAATTGACTTTTTCCTGATAAGGCTAGTTAAAAAGTCACAATACCAATCATTTTTCAAAGGCCTACGAAAGCCGAATATTCTGCAATGGAGAAATGTAACTTACTAACCAATCAGAACCAGCCTCCCTCCTAACCAACACCGAGCACACCTGCTACACGTTTGAACACAAAACGAAACCCCAATCCTGTACGTGTTGATTGTAAGGACCTGCGAGTGACAACAGGGACCTCTTAGACCTCTTAAAGTGGAAGTTATTGCCTCATTAAGTTTGAATGAGACCTCCAAGCGTGGGTTAGGTGGAGTGGTTTTGGCTCACACTGGGTTCCAGTCTGCAGGATTCTGATACTAATTCACTTAGCTCCGCTGGTCCCCCAATCCCCCAAAAAGCATTGGTAAAAGCATATTTGGCTTCAGCAACAGTGCATAAATAATATTAATATTTCGTATATGATGATCGTGCATATTCATTATATGGGTGCACCAAGCACAAATCTATTTAAATGATTAAATTTTTTTATTTTTACAAAGGGTAACGTGGTATGACTCATATTTGACATATAATTGTTATCGTTGACAGCGATAAGAATTGCAACGTCATGCCATTCCTTCGGCGTCGTCTCCACGTGTGTGTGTGTGTGTGTGTGTGTGTGTGTGGGGGGGGGGGGTTCATGCTGTCCATCTGATTGATTGGAGATTATACATAGCCTACGTACATTTTAAAGAAAGAAGAAGGTGTGAGTGTGATTAGCCATGACAAGCCGTTTCAAATTTGTCATGTGACTAAAATCAGTCATTGTGTGACATAGTGACATCACAAGTGGGAGTGTCCACCCAGATGTATGATGGCTATAGATAAGCCTACCCAGTCTACCCAGTGGACTGTACCGACTGGTTGGTCGTATCTAGCCATCATACGTCTGGGTGGACACTCCCACTTATTGTCACTAAGTCACACTGACAATTTTAATCACGCGACAATGAATACAATAGGGGTCCTTTATATATATTTGTATGAATCTATGGAAGAGAGACGTAACGAGATGTAAGTCAGGTATGTTGCCGACTAGGATACCTACAGGGTGGAAATGTCTCCAGAGGTCATGTGGTCACCTGACTCAGTCTCCAACTGTCGAGGGCTCCATGGCTCGCTGCTTGAGGTTTGTGTACACACTTTTGTCCTCAAAGAATTTCAGACGTTTTACATTTTTTGCACTAAAATCTATTCAGGTTTGATACAAAAAAAGTTATAATTCTTCCATACAAGAATATCATCAAATATGTGCTGATGATTTAATAAGGGCACTAAACAAATGGGAGTTACTATAACTTTTATATTTATTATTAATAATGAAAAACGAGAGGCTGTCGTTAATAGCCTACGTAAAGTTAAATTTGGTTTTATTACACCCTGCAGCTATATTGTATAGATTGCATTTGCTATACTGTCCCCTAGCGTCCTATTCTTTCCTATCTTTGACTACCAGGTGGTTAGTCTCACCAATGTCAAACACTGAACCACTACGTCTTCCCTGCCCCCCACAGAATATCTCCTCTCATTATTATATGGCTGACATGACAGCAAGAAGACGATGCAGTTGAAACGTTTAAATACTACTACTATAAATAACTAAGGACTAAATAAGGAATACATAAGGTTGTTTGTGGAGTAAAATTAGGCCTATACTCTACACATAAACGGAAATATGTTATTTACAGCTATTTATTTTCCATTATGGTAAACCTTTGTGAAAATGCGATATTAGCCAGTTATTTTTTATTATATGCAATTATTCTATATGTTTAAATGGGCAACAGTGAGTCTCGCCATTGATTGGTTGAAGGCGTCGCGACGTCACGTGACTCGAGTCACGTGACCGCGTGTTTCAGGAAGACGCCGGGGTTAACGTTCCGCTGGCAATGTTACAAACAAAAAACGCTGCGTGAATAAAGTGTGTGCTGTGTATTCAGAACATCTCAGAAACACCTGCTACACACACACACACACAGACACACACACACACGTCACCACGTTTTTTGGTGCTTATAATGCAACTGACATGCCGGTGTTGCATTTTCATTGTGGTCGCCTGTGCGCTGTCGTCCCTTGGCGTAGACGCTCGGAAAATCAGAGGGATATCTCTGTCCTGTAAGTGTAGTGTCACTACATGGGTCATGTGTGACCCATGCTGCATCACATGCATCACATGTAGTAGTATGGTTTACCTGCTCCGCGTCATGTCACAGTATGCATGCCACGGTCAATATTGTACCACGTCGAAAAGGCATAGGTCATCATCACTGTGTAGACTACTATGTCCTCTGATATATAGGGAGTATTGATTGGTGTTTTTTTTAATGGCACGCTTTACGACATGCCTGTTTATTTATGAGTGCCTATTTATAAATGACATTGGACTGAATTAGTTATTAGCCACATTGCGTGTGTAGTACTACAGCCTGAGTACAGCTGACTGCAGAGCCCTGTATCTGATCGTTCACACACTTCTCAACAGATAAACGCTTCTACAGGGAGAGGAAGTCTTTCCTGTGCATCGATGGGTCTAAAATGATCCCCTTTGAGCAAGTGAACGACGAGTACTGTGACTGTGAAGACGGCTCAGATGAACCAGGTGAGTGTTTGAAGGTTGCATGAAACTAGCTTCGCAGTGATGAGTGAGTGTCACATCTTTGTGGTTGAGTTTACGACAGATCATGTTCTTTCTAGTGACATATTTGTGCCACAGTCTTTTGCTGATGAACGTTGTTCTATAAATTGTAGATGTTCAAAACAGCATTGCTTGTACCTTCATGTATTATTGTTTAGGTTATTCTACGTTATCATTTATTTGCATTTATTGTTCAATATTATGAGGGACATGTTTTGTAAACATAAACACCCTCTTAAGACTCTGCTGTGAAATAGTGCACCTCAACAGAACCCAAAAGAGTAGCATGCGAAACATCCAAAATCAAAGATTATGAGATTCAACCAACTGTCAACACGGACCATGAACGGTCAACAGAATACCATTTGATGGTCCAGTTACCCAAAGGGTCAACATTATGCAGTAGCCTTTTAAATAAACACATCACTGTCAATGTGTGTGGTTAATCATTTGTCCAAATTGTGCCTGTTTGTATGTTATAAATGAACCGATATGCGGGTGGTTTTACCCTATAGGCACGGCCGCGTGTCCCAATGGCCGATTCTACTGCATCAATCTGGGCTTCCATCCCCAATACATCCCTTCATCGCGTGTCAACGATGGGATTTGTGGTAAGGCCTTCTCTAATCGCCCTCCATGATTAATGCCCAGTCTCATTTACGACACATTACACGCACATCCCCTTGTAAACAAATGCAAGATCACCCAGATTTGAGCTCGTCTGCTCATCAGACTTTAGATATGAATCCAAAGTCTGATTTGTGAGAGTGCTTCCTGTGCGATGCTTCATTTCTTCCTTCCTACTTCCTGTGACAAGTGGCTTCGGTTGATTACGTACATCCACAGGAGCGGACAATGTTTTTGGGGAATTCTGGGAATTGTGGTCAAACATTGCAAGTTAAACGTGCATTGAGATGGCCAGGGACACTTAATAGCTAGTGGATGGGATGAACCGGCACTCAGCCTAATCCTGAAACTGTCGTAGGCCGTGTTTATTTCTTTTGAATGTTTAGCTTTGTGAATTATTCACGGGTTCTACCAGAGGGCGATAACTCAAACGCTGTTAATGAGCGATTCGTATCGTTCATGCTCACTTACATCAAACAATCCGTGCGGGAGAAATCACTTCTGCTCTCTGCTCACCACACATTAGCTTACCCGGCTAATTAAGGAAACACAGTGAAATCGTCGGGCGTTTGTTTTGAATGAATCCGATATGCTTTTATCCACATCAAATGAATCACAAGACGTTAATATTCTCCGAAGCACCTTTTCATTGTGAGACGCTGTGTTGTCAACTGTACTCTGGATCACATTTTGACGTGACGTTGCTCCTGTCCTCCTTTGGGCAGACTGCTGTGATGCCTCCGACGAGTACAACAGCCACACCAGCTGCCTGAACACATGCAGGTCAGTGCACTCGCCTCCTCCGGTTTGAACCTGGGCTGTTCAGTCGAGGTCCTCAAAAGCTATCGGCGTGACGCGGAGCTTTCATTCCAAAAATAGGCTTGTAATATACAATAACAATAATAATAATAATCAATAATAATTGTCAAAAGAAGGCAGCTTGCAAAAAAAACATTAAATAAACGTAATGAAACTTAAATATGCTGAATACTGGAGTTAAACCAAACACAATTCACTTCCGACACTCCCGACAAGGAAAAGGAGTAACCCACTAACCAATAGGTCGTCTATCATAATGAACTACGCATCCTAAACCGCAAATGAACATATAGGAGAACAAGTTTGGTTCATCCTAAATAGATGTATAAAGGTTATCATTTAGTGTATACTGACAGAATGCTTCTTACTCTACTACTAATACTACTACTACTACTACTACTACTACTACTACCACCACTACCACCAATGAAGTACTACTGTACTGCTATGGGAGTCATTATTTAAGTCACCACTAGCACCATACTAGCACTATGCTAGCACTAGTACTATTGTATAATCAAGGAGCCTTTCGAAATGCAGTTCTTTTGAATGGCCTGAGTGGTTAGTGCTTACAAAGAGATTACACTGACAGAATAAAGTTCTTCAGTTCTTCCGTTACATATTAATCACATCAAGTTGAGATGATTCATCCTCTCACCATTTACGACACAGGCTGGATGGGGCGTGTGTTGCGTAACATTTGAATACGGTTCACCCTGGTTATTGTACCGTTTGGAAATTGTCTGTAGCAGTGCGAATCATACATTCTGCTACCTGATGAAATGCGGTGTTGCTAGCCGCCTGTGATTCCGTTAGGTCGACGCTGCTGCAGTTCTTTTGCTGTGCCACAAGGGGGCATGATATCTCCACGACAGAAAACAAACACGCTAGGCTTCTGGTCAAAGTAATGGCGTTCAACAGGGATAGGAAACTTTAACTATTCACAGGATTATCCCACATTACCTGAGTGGATTGATACAGTTTATCAATTTTTGTACAGTTTTATAGCTTATCTTATTGGTAGAATTCATAGTCAGACGTGTTGTGAATGCCAATGGCTGGTCACTGTCATGGAGGATTTGATGATAATATTCATGAATGTTTTCATGAGGAAATTTTTGTTATTTACTATTATTTATCTGCTGCCAATGACGTCCTCGGGGCAAAGTAGGCAAACATGGATTTTCGACACGGCTTGTCCTTCCAATAGAATGTGTGTTTACCCATCACGGTCTTTATTGAGATGTTCGTGTG
>OMNR01057955.1:0-12500 GCA_900303205.1 Mora moro
CGCACGTGTGACCTGTCTGTCAGTGAGACCTTAATTTAGGTCGGAGTACATTTCCAAAATGACAATGTGCAGCATAGAAATTATAAAGTACTCAAAATGTACAATATATGGTTAAAGCAAAGCCGACAAAAAAAACAAAAAAAAAAACACAACCCGAATCTGAAATTACTCCAAAAAACGGTATTAAATCATGTAGGCACGCGCTACACACACACACACGCACACACACACACACACACACACGCACACACGCACGCACGCACTCACACAGCGCTTGATAAACGACACCGTCGTGTCATAACAAAAGATTAGAGGGTCAACCCGAGACGACTTAGAGACGTTGGCAAAAAAAAAAAAAAAAAAAAAAGACTTGAAGCGTCGTCGGAGTCGCCGTCGCCGTCGCCGTCCACAGACAGTCGACCCGCTGCGGTGCTCCGGGGGCCTATTTTAGAGCGCCGCGGCTCCTAAATAGCCACAGGAAATGGGGAGATGATGAGGGACTGGGATCCAGCGCCCGCTCACCGCTCACCGTAAATAGCAGCGAGACGCCGTCCAAAACATGCCGAGGAAGAGGAGGAAGAGGAGGAGGAGGGAGAGGAGGAAGACGAGGCGCAACGGGGATATTAGCCGATACTAAAGAAAAGAATGCGAACCTTTACGAGAGATAGAGAGAGAGGGGGGAGAGAGAGAGAGAGAGAGAGAGAGAGAGAGAGAGACCGACCTATTACTGGTTGGAAATAACAGTTGCATCTTAGAAAACTCCACTACTAAGACTTAGAAGTATTTTTGTTCTCCTCCCCTCCAAAAAGTAACTTGCAGTGAATTTAAGACACACGTCATCGTGTCAAGGAGCAGGTACAGGGTTAGGCCTCTTGCTCAAGGATGCAGGTAGACTGCGAACGTTAGGGTTCGAACCTGCAACCCTTCAGTCAACCAGCCTAACCACTATACTGACTATCCTGCCTGAATGTGGTGTACTAAATATATTTGTCACAGTATGCCAGATATTTGGAACAAATTGGCAGGTGATCAAAATAAAAACATATTTTGGTATTTTATATGCCTATGTGTAGAACGTGTAGGCTTGTATTTACAGTACAGTAAGAGATTCATTGTTGTAGGATATTGGCGTCAGTGGACCCAACTAAGCTTCCTCAGTTTACTTTACAAGCGGTATAAACCCAGAAATCCACAACTGAACGTTACAGGTAGGCCTCCACTACACATGACCAACACAACTATAACATAATGCTCTCAGTGGGCCTTAACCGTAGCACGGACTGCTGTTTGTGTAGTTTCCCTGACGCTCTTGCAGGAGTCACATAAACAGCCTACAGGCGCCATCTAGTGGTCGTTTCGAGGTGATCTTATGGGCCAGCATGAAGGCATTTAAATGCATTAAGAACTGCGTGACGCCAAGTAGGCGAGTAGGGCTACTCGAACACACTTTGACATTAAACGTTTAATAGTAGTAATATAGATAGGCATATAATATCAAATATCAAATATCACCTATCAAACCTATAATTTCTTAACACGGTTCATCCATTTTTTGTAGGTGCACCGACATGTTTCTTTTAAAAGGTATACTGATTTTTTTTTTTTTCAACGGGCTAAATGGAGGACAGGCAGCCTCTAGATTCCCAATCACATTCTCCGTTGGCCTCCTTCGCTCTATCTGCTGGGCCTCGGTCGGAGGCTTGGGGATCCATCTCTCACCTCCAGAGGATTGTGATTCTCCGGCCCCGGTGTGCAGGTGTCTTAATGGGCCACTAAGCCCAGGGCGACGCCGGAGAAGCTGCGCGAAATTGATCTTCGGCGGCGAAATGGAGTGCTCTTGGATCGCTCTAAACAGAGTTAACACGGCATGTTTATGAAACGCATTCAAGGGTAGGCCTGGTTTAATAAAGTTATGACCCGTGGGGACGCTTTGATTCATTTGCCATCGATTATGAGCAGCAGAGACGGTCGTGAGGCGACGTTAATACGACAGCGTGGTCGATGACGCGCGTGTGTGTGTGCGCGCGCGCGGAGGTACAAACATGACAAGTTCATACCTGTCAAACACACCAGACGTGGTGCAGACAAAAACAAACAATCTGTGCCACAGTTTCACATATTCGACATTAGCAACGTGCGTGTTTGAGGGTTGTTAGGGAATGAATCTGGCAAAGAATGATCATTTTGTGAAGCACTAGGCCTGTACACTCTGCCAAGGCATAGCATTGTGGTCTGGACACACCACGGCTGCGAATCACACCGAAACGCATCATTTGTTGGGCAGAGGCAAAAGTCTGAAACAAATAAAACACTTAGGTCTACAGTTGCAAGCAACAATGTTAGAGGTAAAAAGCATGATAACCATTTCTGTCCTGAAGATAGCAACACTTTTACCGAGAGATACCAATAGGCTACAATACAATAGTAAGCGGGCAAAAAAATAACAGTAGGCCCTTCAAACTGCATATATTTTAGAGTTTATTCAGAACAAAATGTTTCAGCGCTCTTTAGCACAAGTATTCCTGGCACTGAAAGACAGGGCCCAAGGTTCGGCTAGCTTGCCTTCAAGCTGTATCCCAGCAACAACATGATGACCAAAAACAACAGTCCCCTCGCTCCTGTCAGCGCCTCCACAGGAACACCGAGCGCGTCACAAACACACGTCCAAACAGTGGCTTCAGTTGTCATAATGACTCCGGCGCGGCAATTCATAACAAGAATTCCGAAAAAGAAATTCATGACATGAATTACACACAAAAAGGTTTTCATAAGTTGGAAATAACCTCACAGAGGGCCACACACCGTGCATCAACATCTTTGCAAAGCTCACAATTTCATACAAATCAAATGTTGACACAAACAAACGGCAACAGAAGGCAGTGAAGCCCTTCACTGGGATAAAGGGCCAACACCGAATGATGGGCTCTTGTGGGCTTTTGAGTAGCCTGCACCAGCTCTCCAGATTTGATGAGATAAGGTTTAAAGAGGCCACTACAAATGAATGAATCGGATTCATTATGCACACATAAAACAAGTTTATTGAGAAATGCACTGCAATCAAATACAATAGTACTAATAATACAATAGTACAGCCGACCTCATAGTTACAAATGAGACAAGAGAGTTGCTTGCTCCTGTATTTCGAGTCATTTATGAATACACACATTGTAAAATTGAAGGAAAATACAAAATAAACATAGCACTTAACACAAACCGATGAAAACATTTTCATTACCTTCTGTGGATGAAAACCATGACCAACAGTAGCAAACATCTAGAAGATGTTTGGAAATGTATTGAGTTTCCATGAATGAGGCTGACACCAAGGCATCTAAAAAAGACCAGACCTGTATGAATAAAAACAATATTTTAATGACAAATATTTCCTATGAAGTGGTTCCCTTACCCTGGGTGCAGGACGTGCTCGTCGTCAGGAGTCAGAGCGTTTGGTGTTGAGAGACCTTGCAGGTGTGTGTGATCAGCCATCATGGCCATTAGAGGGTTGGTAACTGAACGAGTTTGTGATTGGTTAATATTAGGTTATACCCAAGCACCATATAAGGAAAAAAACATAAATAAGGCCAATGGTCATATTTCAGATACCAATACATGCTCCCCAGTGGAAGATGTCTGTAAACTCTGTCCCATTAACAGTTCATAAGGTACACAGGTGCAGCCAACCATACTGAACAAAACAATAATATAATATTTAATTGAAGGTAGCGGTTGCCAAGTTTCACGACCAGCTCACGGGAAAAGAACCAAAGGCAGAAAAAAACAACAAACAACCTACAAACAGCAGAGGGTTACACGGACCTTTGGTCCCAAACATGTGTTTCATGTGCGGGCTACACAAAAGCAAAACAAAAAGTTCTCTCACAACCTGTGTTCACACAATTATAACCAACTTACACACTTTTTTTCCTGAATCCAAGGAGTTCAAAATTCAATTTCAGATTTTCTATGGAGTTTAACAAAACTGATTAAAGGTGTGTCTCGCACGCACGCACGCACGCACGCACGCACGCACACACACACACACACACTACACTTTAGAAGCAGAAGCAGCAGGCAAGTTCAGCAGTAGATCTCCATTGGGGTTTTTAAGGGTGAAACGATGAGTTCCTGCTTGGCTGGCTGAGCTCCCCAATAAGCAATGGTGAGGGATCGGCTTTACGAGCAGCTTCCTGCTGCCTCCGCTAGGGATTTGTGCTAATCTCTTTCAGAATGACTCATGGACCAGATCACGGCGCTGCCGCCGCAGGCCAGGATATCCTATATAAGGTATGCTAATAGGTGTGAGACACACACACCAGAAACCCCGGCTGAACCCGGGGAAGGGGACCGGGGCGACACATCAGGAGAGATGGATTTTTAACGGGAACCTCAGAATGTTATTAATGGTTGTTTGCTTGGGCCCCTACTTCTGCAGCGCACTGACTGAGTACTGAGTACTGAGTACTGAGTACTTGGCCAATAAGTAGAGATTTTAGATTTGTACAATGAGTATGTTTCAAGTTAACTGTTTATTTGTAAGCAAATAAACAGTTAACATTATTGGACAGTTTTACCTTCATGGTGTGTTAGGACTAACCTGATGAGCGGTCTGCTTCTGTCAGTGCTGAAATGTGAACATGATTTGGATAGTTTGGATCTTACTGCATCTGATAAAAAAATAAAAAAACCTGTTTAAAATTCAAGCAGGGGAACGTGTCCTCACAAGCATGAAGACGTCTCGAGGAGATACGTCCCTGTAAAACATTACCACTCTTTATCTTCACGTCTTTCCCCATCAATATTTCACCACCGCCTGGATTGAATATCGATGTTTTCCTGTGTAGTCCTTTGCAGACCTTTTTATATCAAGAGATGAATCCTACCACTGCTGCCGTCTCTTCCAGCACAGAAGCTCTTCTTCTCCTCAGCAAGCAAACACCATCTGTTGAAGAGGCAACAAGGCATCTTCAGCGGGTAGGCTACTTGTATGTATCTGTGCCTGGATTTAACGAAGGGTTTGGAATGAGGTCTCCAAAGGCCAATTAGAAACGAACACGCCGTCTCAAGATTTCAGAAAGCGATCCCAGTCCTGCGTATGTTTGGGACATGAAATGCAACTCGGGAGACTCAAGGAAGGAACGAACACGGCCCCATTTCCACCTCTGTGACTCGGGATACAGAGCAGAGTGTGATTTTCTACCGTGTGTGTGGCAACAGATAAGAGTGTCACATACAGCGAGGAGGTGCCGGGAATCGAACCAGCAACCTTCCGGTTGCCGGACAAACCCACTCTACCTCCAGAGCTACAATCCGGCCAGAGGCCGTGCCGTGAAGCCCTGTTTCTCCATATCTACTTCCACCTGTAAATTGTTATACTCTTAACAAATAAACATGTTCCAGGACAGTAGTATTGAGAGCTCTTGTTATGATCTTCTTCTAATGTCTCGTCTCCGCTAATATTTCCTCCAAGCTTAGTCAGTTCCGCATAAATACTTTTCGGTTTGTACACATTTTGAAACAGATGACCCCAAAGCAGTAATGATGTTAACAGATACAGAAGTCTCATGATGTAACAGATAAATAAGTCTCACCATCTGGAAACAAAACTCATTCTGTAAGAAAATATAAACACAAAGACAAAATAGAGAGCACAGAGAGAGAACGAGAGCGCCGAGAGAGAGAGTGGGAGAGAGAGGGAGAGCGAGAGAGAGAGAGAGAGATAAAGAGCACAGAGATAGAGCACACAGAGAAAGATATATATAGAGAGAGAGAGGGAGAGAGAGAGAGAGAGAGAGAGAGAGAGAGAGAGAGAGAGAGAGATAACAAAGATTGAATTGTCTTTAATCCTGCATTTAATATGAATGTTTACGTCAAGCCTTTCCTGTCAGAAGAACCGACTATGTGGGCTAAGATGATCAACCATCTGACCTCCATGGAAATAGAAGAATAAACAAATAAACAAAAACAAATACACTTAAAGAGTGAACATGAACAGTAAAACCCATGAGCAAAATTGAATTATATGAAATTAGCAATGTGTTATCAATGTTGCAAAAACAATTCACTGCTCAACTACACTTAGGCTTTGTAGCCTAAGGCACATTTTAAAGCCACATTTCTTTGCATCATTATCGGATAATGTTTCATTATTGGATAATGTTTTTGAACATTGAATGGAATGATAAAGGAAATCCCATTTAGGGAAATCAGATTTTACTGGATTTACAATCTTGCTTTTCCAAAATAGCCTAATTTCCATAGAGATATGTCCCATCTCACTGTGTAATTTGATCCACACAGTAATTCTTCCTTATACTCGCATTGCGATATAATCTTGTGATAGATTGCTTCGAAGGACACCCTTGAAAATGTAGTGTTTTATAAAATATGATTCATTCTAGTTCTAGTGGTAAAAAAAACCCCTCCTATGCTACCGACCTAGCTTTACACAAAGCCTGTCCTTGTGTGTGTCTTTGTAAATACAGAAATACAATTTAGCACACAGGATAAAACACATCAAGTATTATTGCACTTGTTAAACGTTTGCACATTTTGAACACATTTTTAGGAACAGCTGTAGGCCTGTATAGGCCTAGATATTGCCAACACACATGGATGAAGCTAGAAATCCCAGGCAGCACAGTATTATCATTAAATAAACAAGCATTGTGTCTGTGTGTGCGTGCATATGTACCTTTGATTGGAGGCTGAGGTTTCTCTTGATAGGATTATCTATACAAGCGAGATTTTAATCTTCATAATCCATGAAATAATCCCCTCACAAGGAGTTGATGCACACTTACCTTACGGGTACAACTCAACAGACTTCTTCTGCACTGGCTTCATGTGTTGTTTGCATAGTTCCCACATGCAGTGTCTGTGCCACCCTTTGTTTCTTGGTTATTCTGGGCATCCTTACTTCTTGTTGTAGAGTAAGACTCCTTTCTCTGTTTCCTCGTCCTTGTTCCTCATCCATTCCCTGGTCTATACAACCCACGTAAAATCTAGTTTGTAATCTTTCTGGCTAGTAGTAGGATTGGGTATCGTTTGAATTTGATCGATTCCGGTTCCGGTTCTGCTTATCGATTCCGGTTCCGGTTCCGGTTCTGCTTATCGATTCCGGTTCTTAACGGTTCCGAGTTTCGGTTCCAATATGGTTGTAAAAAAAAAAAAAAAAAAGGTCAAATGTTTAGATAACATCTTTATTATTTTAACAATAATAAGAACATTTTGAGCTGCTTGTTGCTTGGCGGACCCGCTCGCGCTCGGAGACCGCAACACATCACATTGTTTTAAATGGATGCCGTGCAGCCTTCGATGTTCGGTGAGACTTGACGTGCAACCTGCCTTGCAGCTGATGCATTCCCCACATGTACTGCACTTGGCCGTGTCGTCGCTTTCTTTTGCATAACAAAGCCACACTTCTGACCGTGTGCGTCGGCCCATCTTTCACACCGCTGATATCAGCGTGGACACGTTGCGTTGATGCGTTGACGCGTGACGTAGACAGGTCCTGGAAGATTAAAGAAACGGCAGGTAGCCGCCACGTCCTTGCAGACGTATAGCATTTGTTTGCAATAATAAAGATTTATATCTCTTTTAGGAACCGATAGGCAGAACCGAAATTAAACTTTTTCTTCCGGGTACCCGGTACTCGGAAGCGGTATCCTGTATCCTGACCATGTGAACGAGGAAACCTTTGAACATAAAGTGAAGTCATATCTTATCTTAGCTCTTATAATGTGTTTAATGTGTTAAATATCTCCCAGATAAAGCAAACTCAAAGCTAACGTTTGAGTTTGGGCGGGTGAGATTATTTAAAGCTTCCTGCTTGTTTGTGTAATACTGTATGAGTACTAGGTTTCTCTTTAGGTGGTGGGAGGCAACTTATTCAAAACCCACAGAATGAAAGGCTTTGCGCCTTCTTAGATACCTTTTTGGTGGCCAATTTATTTTCCGAGTGTGACTTTGAGTCTAAGTGGTGCAAATGAGTGTACTCTACTAGGGTAATCATTGCGTACTGAGTGACTTGCAAAATATTAATTTATATTTAATCATTCTCTTTAATCCCTAAACATTTTCTCTTTTCTTTTCAACAGACAAACTACTACAAAACATTTTCGGTGAACTATCAGTCGCTCCAAAAAGTAAACAAGAACTTGATGCCTGTAATTATTATACATGAGCATAGACCTTTATTTTTGAGAGTCTGATATAACATTTGGTTGTTTTTTTGCCCTCCAACATTGGGAATATAATGTATAAAAAAACTATTGAATAAAATCTGAATTATGTAAAGGGGTTGAAAATATTACATTCTATCGTTACAAATCTCTATATAAAACAATGTGAAATCGTCACCTCGTCAAGAGTTCATGTCGACACACATTTCTGCATTGTTCCTTAACCTCACATGTCCATGTCTGTTCTCTCTGTGATATAAAATAGACAAAAATAGTTTTTTAGATTTTTACACATATTTTCCAAAATCATTGTCAGGTGATCGAAAACTAAATAAATGACAATCTTCATTATTGCAAATAAAATATGTTAGTAAAATACATTTTCCACTGGATCATATACTTACCATATATATAACCACTGGTTGTGTTGTTTTTGTCAAGAGCTGTAGCAGTACAAACATTTGATTTTATAGATTCAAACAAATGCACATTATGTAATATAATCTGTGATTTTGAGTGTCTGATATAATAATACTAATAATAATAATCATCATCATCTATCTTATATCATAATCATAATAATAGTGAGTTAAACTCACCAGAAACATGAATGCCATCTGTTTTAAAAATAGTGCTTGATTACAATTAACCAGTTAATCACATTTCTTTGAGGCACACATTGCTTTGCTGGACAATACTCTATTCTATAGTAGCCCTCTCTGTGAGTATTAACTCTTTTGACATCCCATTCATCCCATTTTATCAATCAAAAAGAAACTTTGACTATTCAGTCAAATACAAGTAACCTGTCATAAACAACCATTAGAAACGATGGGCCCGGTCAAACATATATGTTCTGCCCCTGCTCTAAATGAAAAACCCAAAAATCAAGAAAAAGGACAAACGTGAAAAAGGAAAATAAAAATAAACGACAACCAAAGATCCAGGGAAAAGAAATGATGAAAACGTAATCTCTTTGCAAAGTCAGTCAGAGTTTGGTCATGGGTATGTGCAGGCAGTTCCAGGGCCCCATCCACAGCTCCTCCTCGTCCGATGGCGCGTGGTCACTGTGGGACTCCGGCGTCTCTCCACTCACCTTGTGACCGTCCACGAACGTCTCCAGCTCGTCTGCGCCGCAGGGCGGCCCGATGGCCTTGGTTATACTGCCTTTAGAGCCAAAAGTCTTTGTGAGTTTTGTGATGTTCGACCCCGGGGACCCGCGGCAGATCTGGGTGTTGAGGTTCACGTCCGCGGAGGAGGTGGTGGAAACGTACGTGCCGACGCCGTTCCCCGTTTCGTCCTCCGCGACGTCGGTGTTGTTGAGGGGTATGTTCTCCTCGTGCGTCACAGCGAGCTTGTCCAGTTTCTTGAACTGCTTGCCGAGTCTGCACGGAGACCCCATCTTCAAGTTGTTGGGGTGGGTGAGCCGCCTGGTCCGGACGATGGTGCCGTTCTGGGAGAGGTAGACGTTCCCGTTGATGTTGCTATGGCTGTTGGGGACGCTGGGGATCTGGTTGCGCTGGGTCTCTGTCCCGCCGTCATCTGCGGTGGAGCCGGTGTCATGGTGGTCTACCACTAGCTTAATCCGTTGGTTCCTCCCAGGCTGGATGAAGAAAAACAAAAAAGAAACGGGAGGGTTTGATGTTGCACATACTGACCTTCCAGACTTGCACTCGCAACCTTGAAAGTTGGACAAAAAAAATCACATAAAAGGCGAAAAACCATTGCACCACAGCAAACAAGATGTCACTCAACAGAATCAAGGACATTATACTGTGAAAAGTAGTAGGGAATAAAGAGATTGTTATGAAAAAATGAAAATGAAAAATGCACTGATAATAGAGAAACAGCAAAACAGGGAAAGTCGTTTTTGGTATTCAGTTGGAAGGTGAGAATAAAGAGTATATTTCAAACGCGCTGTAGGGACACACAATACTTCACTCCCATGCGAGGGTAACTGAATCGATTCACTCTTACTTTACAAAGCACCGTATCTCTCTTCTAGAAGGCAGTCCCCTCAGAGTCCGATGTCGGCTTTGAACCACTTGCCGACGAGGAGATTGCGTCTTCGTCCACCTCTGTGATGGGGGAGAGGCCTCCGTACATCTCGTCAGAGGCGGCGCTTAGCACGTCCGTGCTGTATCTGGGGGCGGCGTAAGGCGCAGAGGGTTTGGGCGCAGAGGGTTTGGGCGCAGAGGGTCCGGGCCCATCAGAGTCTGCGCTGGACCTGACGGAAGACGCCGTGTCACTCAGCTCGCCGGCCGAATCCTCTCTGCTCTCGTAGCCGGGCTCGGATTCCGCTTCTTCTTCTTCTTCTTCTTCTGGTTCTTCTTCTTCTTCTTCTGGTTCTTCGTAACCGCCACCCTCGCTCTCCTCTTCGATGGTGCCTTCAGACCCGCGGCTGCGCCTCGAAGACCCGGACTTCCCCCCACTTCCCTGCGAGCTCACCTCTCCCTGACCGGAGGACCCGACATCCTCCGAATCACTTACCCTCGACCGACTTTTGCCGGAGCCCCCGGTCCGGGAGCCTTCGCTGATGCTACCCGCCTCCGAGTCGGCCTCGCTGGCGCTTCCTGCCCCGGACTCCGCCGCGCTGCCTTCTTCGTTTGACCTCTCCGACACTTCGCTCGCTGAAGACCTCACGGATGACTTTGCGCTGGAGCCACCTCCGCTTCCGCTCTCACTTGCACTGCCCCCACCACTACCACTGCCACTACCACTGCCCCCACCACTACCACTGCCACTACCACTGCCCCCACCACTGCCACTTCCACTGCCACTTCCACCACCGCTGCCACTTCCACTGCCACTACCAATGCTCCCGGACGCTGCAGAGGACTTCATGGACGAGCGGGCAGAGGACGCGGTTCCTGAGGCATCTTCGTCCTCAGACGCTTCCTCCTCAGACCCTTCATCGGAATCTTTTTCTGTCCCTGAACCCTTCCCGGTGCTCGAGTCCTTTTCAGAAGCCGTACCTGTTCCCGACTCCTCCGAGTCCTTCTCCGTGCCCGATTCTTTCTCAGCCGATGACTTTTCGGATCCCGACTCACTTCCGGACTTCGTCTCCGTTTCCTCTCCTTCGGACTTCTCCTCTACGCTCTCCTCGTCCGAATCGCCCAGCTCCTCGGGCTCTTCGTCCGAATCGACGGTGCTCTCGTTTGCGTCGTCTCGATCCAAATCCACCTTCAGGTAGTCCTTGTCCTCGCTGCCCCTCTCTGACGACTCCTCGTCGGAACCTTTCTCCCTCGCACTGCCGCTCCCGCTGGCCTCCGGCTCGCTCTCTGTCACACTGATGGACACCTTGGACTTCCTCTCCTCCTCGCTGGCCTCCTCGCTTCGGGAATCCGACCTGGTGTCGATCGGTCCCAAAGCCGCTGGCCCGCCACCAGTCAGGCTCTCCTGGCTGTCGATGCGACGCGCCGACGTCAGTTTGGCATAATCTTTATCTTTCTTCCCCACGCCAAACATCTTGAACATTTTGGCTTTTTTCCACGGTGATCGAGCAGGTGGACCGGCAGCAGGTGGCTTCGATGCCAGCAGTTTGCTGAGTTTCATGATAGATTTCAGCTTCTTGGCAGCCTTGGAAGGCTCCGCATCCTGAGACGGCCCAGCCTGTTCAATTTCATCCTCGGGTGGCGAGTCTCTAAATCCAACCTGCTTGGGTGGACCTCTATCGGGCATCCCGCCACGACCCCGGCCCCGGCCTCGGCCTCGGCCCTAAGACAGCCACATTCAATTCATCAAACGTGTTAATCACACCACACAGACAATTTTGAAACAACTGAAATTGAAACACTGCAAGTGTGTGTGTGTGTGTGTGTGTGTGTGTGTATGTGTGTGTGGGAGGGGGGGAAGCAATTAGGAGTCAATGTCGGAATGTTTTACGCTTTGATAACATGTACTTCTGTCAGCGATCGCGGGGGGATAAAACAAACAGTAGAAACGATGTACCTCAGCGTAGTAGTAGCCGTCGTCCTCCATGATGACCTGTCCGTACTCGTCGTACGCGGGAGGTATCAGCTTCCTGCGGCTGCCGTAATGCGGCATGTCGTACCTGAGGAGCGAAGAACACACACCGCCCGATCTTCAGTTGGTGTCACCAGACCAGGTTTTCCTTTCTCCTAAAAACACTTTCATCACATTTTGCTACAGGCAGTCATGACCCTTCATGCCGTGATCAAAATCGAATGGGTGGATACGACATGCATATGTATATGTAGAACACGATGTTATGTATATGATTATTTCGGATCATTTTGCAGAGACATTACACTGAAAGGGCAAAGATTTCAAAGATGACAGAAGCGATCATTACCAGAA
>OMNR01058006.1:0-10739 GCA_900303205.1 Mora moro
CACGCCAGCAGCCCCGCCACCTCCTCCGCCAGGAGTCGCGTGCCGTTGGCGGCCACGAACCGCTCCATGCATCGGTAAAGGTCGCGCGCGTCACCGAACACCTGCACCCGCACCATCAGGTTCACCGCTTCCTTCGCGAGGTGAAAGAGAGAGGGCCCGTCGAGCGTGGTGAAGTTCCCCCAGACCATGGGTACGACGGGCTCGGTGAGGTTCAGGGAGTGCAGGAAGGTGTACGCCGCCTCTCCGAAAATGTCGCCAGACATGTTGCCGTTTTGAATGTGCCACACGTTGCTGAGCAGGTGGTCTGCGGCTTGCTTCACAGCATCCACGTACATCTGGAGGAAGGGCGCCACGGTCAACAGCTCATCTGAGAGCATGTCGAGGGAAGCCAAACTAAAAGAGCCGTTGAACATCAGGGTAAATGTTAGTTCACGTGAGAAATAGCCACATTTAAAAACAACACGAGAAAACAGACAAACTGTTCCCTGTCAGAGGCTACTTTCACTTCACAACAACGGCCGATTTGTTTGAACTTTCCCTGAGTACAATATTTCCTTAATGTGATCGCTTCTCAGCTTGAGTGAGAAGTCATAATCATTTATCATCGCCATCCTTCGAAAGCATTCGCATAGCGTTCTCATTCCGGCCTCGATAATAGACTGCAGAGCCACTCCGCTGTGATCAATGATCTAGAACTCATGTGGTCAGACTTGATTGATTCCCTGAGATATGCAGAATGTGATCCTTATCACGATGCCCAGTTCACCATTACAGCGGGAGCACAAGGGGAAATCAATTTTAAGAGGGGCCTAAATTAATCGCGCTGAAGCCGCTGTATGCGTGGACCTGTCGCCCCCAGGAGTCACACTGGGTGAATCGAGCACCCAGTGTGACCACGCCAGGCCTCCCGTGTCATTCAGTCGTTCATTAGAGTCGAATCGGCTCATTGCTGACGCACGGGGAGAACCTGAGAACTACGCGCATGAGCTGTGAGACTTTGCGTCGATGTGGGAGTGCATGGCTGTGTGTGTGCGCGTGTGTGTGTGCGCGTGTGTGTGTGTGTGTGCGTGCGTGTGTGTGTGTGTTTGTATTTGTGCGTGTGCATGACTGCATGTGCATCCTTGTTTGTGTGCATGTACAAGACCACACTGTTGTTTGTATGATGCAGAACATGCATGAATGCACACACATTATTACAACTGCTATATATATATATATATATATATATATATATATATATCACTTTCGTCTTGTGCAAGGTGCTTGTGGCTTTTGCAGCTCATTAACTACAGATAGTCACCTCTGTTGCAGCTGCATGTCCTGGAAGTACTGGTACCACTGAGTCTGCTCCTCGGGGCTCAGGGGCTGCAGATCGGACAGTTCTGCGATCACAGCCGTGATGAGCTGGTCCGACATGCGGCTGCTGTTGACGTAGCCGTGGTACAAAGCCTGCAGGGACGCGGCTATCCTCGCAGCCGCGGCGTTGGCGGGCCCTTGTGTGGCGTTCTGTCGCGTCATTGAGAAGCACAGTACTAGTCAAGACATGCGGTGAGGTTCATGCTTGTTTGACGATGCAACACTGCCACCCAGTGGTCAGCATGTGGAAGTACAACACTGGCCTATACTGTGCATGTGTGGGTATCTAATGTTTTTTTCTCCAAGGAACAGAGAACGAATGCACACACACATTAGAGCGATCCTTCATGGTTGTCATACACACTCACACACATGAGAATGAGTTAAAAAGGGTGTCACAGGTGGCACACTGCTATTATAAATGCCCATCCCATTTCTAGCGTTGGGGTTGGGCTAAGCTACATGCCTGCCGTTCAATATATCATCAATATAACAATATATATTTTTTAAATAATGTCGCAAAAATAACTTGGTGAGGAGGAGGGTTAGACATTAAAAGCAACACGACTGTATACAGATGAAAATAATGGCTGTTCCCCGTTTTCCTCAGCAGGGGGCAGCACCGCACTTACGCTGACGCCGAGGTTCATGAAGGCCGTCTGAGCGGCGTCATAGCTCTGGAGGACCGGCTGCAGGCTCACCCGACACCACGCCCGCACGGTGTCCGTGCCCAGCCCGGCCGCCTCCCTCACAGGCTCCCACAGCTGGACCACCTGGTGGCACTCCAAGGTCCCATTCGTCTACACGTGGAGGGAGGGGGAGAGGGGAGCAGAGGAGTGGAGGGCAGTGGGTAAGAGAGCAAGGCTCACCACAGACCAGGGTGGCGAACAACCGTTCCCATCGTCCATTTGTTTCACAGAAAGAAAAAAAAAAAAACTTAGGTAGGTCTAGGTCGGCATGCGATGGAAATAAATGCGAAGTGACAGACATGGGGACAAAAGAGGACGTTTCAAAGTGAATGTGAGGGGAGGAAGATACAAGACACACGTAGAAAGTCACTCGCTGACTGAGCAAACATATATACGCACGCGCACGTACTCACACGCACGAACGTACACATGCACACAACAGATGAAGGTACACCCATGACCAAACAAAGGCCATCTGGTCGAGTTTCTGCTCCCCTGTTGACACTATTGAAACTATTTTTTTTTGTTCAAAGGTCAAATGTGTCAAATATCAGTGCTCTTCATAAGCACAGCGTACGTTTTTACAGTGTTTCATTACACCTTAATAGCACTTACCGGTATGATAATAGTTTGAAAGTTTGAAAAACAGGTTTGAACCGTTAAAGGAGCCATAAACACTGCACATAGTTTGAGTTGTTGAATGTTCAGTGAATGTCCTGAACCAGCTTAATGATTAAAAAAAATGTGGTTGTAAGCCACAGTAGGTTATACTGTGTAGATACCCTCCAGATATATATTAAATCGTTAGTTAGTTAGTATCGTTAAGTTCCTCGTTGAAAGTCCCCACATCAAGGTTGATGTTTAACGTACATTAGGTTAGAAATCTATTATTTACACATGAAGTAGTATCAAGTGCTTTCATGATTCATGACATCAACCATTTAAGTTCTGATATAGAGATATAAACAATTACATATGTAATATCAGCAGTTCAATGTTCTAGAGACAATATTTTAACTAGTTGAACTGAATTATGGTTTTATAAAGATAACCAGACCAGTAGATACAGACAGTAGACCTATCAACAGACACGGTGTACGTGC
Source organism: Mora moro (assembly GCA_900303205.1). Classification (NCBI taxonomy): domain Eukaryota; kingdom Metazoa; phylum Chordata; class Actinopteri; order Gadiformes; family Moridae; genus Mora; species Mora moro. The sequence goes on from OMNR01058006.1 coordinate 3,149, forward strand.
ACAGAAGGGTGTGAAAGAAAAACATTCAACGAAATATTTGCTGTCGTCAAGAGTAAACAAGAGCAATGTCACGACGCAAGATTACAAATCAATTCAACACAAGTCTTTAGAGTCTTTACATTCCTACTATGACAACAAGGGTTAGTCCCATTGTTTTGTCGTCTTTTACAAAACTTGTAGAAGGCAGAGGTGAAATAACAGCGGTCTAACCTGCTCGGCAGCCATCACCGTTCGTTCAATAGCGCGCTGGAGCTCCTCATCGATGACGGACGAGTTGAGATGGCTGTTATTTACGGACCGAACGAGTTCTGCGACCAGGGTGACGAACGGTGCTTCAAGACTCCGTATCAGCTCTGAAGGGGAACCACAAAAATACAAAGAAATAATGAGTCAGTGCTGAAACGATTTTGACCCCCGCTTTGTACACAAATTGGAACAATATTTATATTATTATTATAATAATGCAGGGAGTAATGGTCAGGGTAAAATAAATAAGAAAGTTTTACATCATGGTACACTTGGGACTAGGAACAACGAATTGACACAAACACGTAAAGTTCAGTTGTAAAGTTTATTCGAGTTATATATTATGGTAGTATATCAGTATATAATAGTTGTACAGTCGCATATTATATTTGTTTATTATAGTAGTACTAGTAGGCTCCCTGCTGTTTAGGAAACTCACCATTCTCAGCTTGTATGTTGTTAACCTGTGAATGTAAAAGGGTCTCAATCACGGAGACAACGTCGTCCTCCCACATGGACGTCCCTCGGAGCGTCGACAGCAACGTGTTCAGCATCATCTCTAGCCTGCGACAAAATTCAGTGACGTTGACTTTCAGAGCAAACTGAACAACAAGCCCTTCATTTCATATTCAACGAAATAGTCCAAACGCCCCTCGATCAGTATTACATGCTCACATTCAAAGAGAGATATACATATGATATTGTGGTGTATGGCAAGCCGCTTTGAGCTTTTAATGGTCTTAGCGTCATTCGGCAGAATTTAATTGTAGACTCAGTCAACGTTTGGTTTGTGTGGTTAAAATATGGCATGACTTTTACTGACTTTTACTTTCTGAATGTTTCCCACCTCTGTCAGAGCAATCAAACTTACTTGTACCAGGTGCCTGGGGTTGCAGTGCCAGTCATGATTTGCTCCAGAACAGGGGCCAGATCAACGAAGCCCATGACGGATGGAACCTTACCGGGTAACCCGAGGTATTCCGTGAACATGGGCCACACATTTTTTAGGAGCATTTCAATCTGGGGATTAAAGACAAGTGACATGTTTACAAAGTGATATTTAGTAAAAGTGGGACAAAATCAGCACAAGTCATTCTATGAAGTTGTTCTATTAGTACAATTTTCCAGTCTATGTTGTTATCTAGTAGTTACTAGTGCTAGTTACTAGTTATATTATTACTCGTTATTGTTGAATAGAAATTACAAATCAATTCAAAACTAAGCAGCAGTAGTAGACATCGTATTAGATAGTATCCTATACAGCATTTTGTTCTAAGATAATGACAAGGGAATATAACTTTACAGGTCTTTGTAGGATTTTTACCTGACTAATAACTGTGGTCAAATTGCTCAATGATGCGTTCCCAACACTGGCCCAGAGATTCATGTTGCCTGAAAACATAAAATAACAAAGGTTTTTTCAAGAAGTAAACTTCATTGCAATTGTTAACATTGGCAGCTGGACTTCAACTTTGACGTATTGGGACATGTACTGTACATGTTATGTACACAAAAGGACAGTGACAAGCACACTTGCCTTGGTTGTACGCCACTAATGAGTGAATGACGTTAATGGCGATGGTCATGGAGGCCTCGGCCGTGCTGTTTCCGGGCAGCATTCCGTGGATGGTCTTCATCTCGCTCAAAATGCTTCAGAAAAACATTATGGATGTGCATCGTGAAAACAATTTCACTCGTGCCTGTTTTGAGCTCAAGATCATTGACATTATTTAGCACATCTATCGTTCAGTCTTCATTCCATCCATCTATTCTATCTATTCTAACACATTATTTCTTAGCGCAAGAGACCCATTTAAAAAAAAAAAGGGGGGCAATTGCAACTTACATCTGATTCCATGTGTCTTTTCCACCAGGCAAAGAGATGGTCTCAAAATATGTGGCGATGATCTGGATTCCAGAAACCAGGTAATCAGCAACGTTGTCAGGCAGGGTTAGCATGACGAGGACCTCCGCCCTTCTCAGGATTTGCAGGGAGATGTTGCGCGCCGAGACGTAGCTCATGTTGGGGTTGACGATGAGTTGGAGGGAGTCCCCCGCGATGGCCAAGACATTCTGCTGCAGCTCCACCTTGGCGTTCAGGCTCCGCATCGCGTGTCGGACCGCTTCCAAGATGGCGTCTGAGAACCGGTTGCTCTGGAGACCGCCCGGTTGCTCCGCAGATGCCAGAGCCTTCTGGATGGCCTGGGTGATGTTGCTGATGACCGAGAAGTAGGCCAGCTGCTCCTCGTTGAGGTAATGCCCGACAGTCTGCAGAAGTTGGTGGATGTCGTCCCCTGGGGTGGATAGGCTAGCGTTTCCCCAGTGGAACATGCTGTCAAAGACCGAGGTGAGATTAGGTTCTCTCATCCAATCGCGTATGAGGTCAAGATACATCCCAGTTTGATGTGATAAGGCATTCAGGTTGGTGGTGGCGTTGAACATTGATTGCTGTCCATGACTCTGCGCAAAGTCATTCTGAAGCTCGAAATTAACCAAGATTAATTTGATCTGCTCCCTAACCATCTCAATGATTGTCAGCCCGATTTTGTTCACCGACACACCATCTAGAGGGTATTTAAGGTTGTTAATCAGATCCATCACCTGATGACTGACAAACATAGAGAAGTTAGATGATGCCAGTTGTAGAGCAACCTGTAGTTCTGCCATGCGGTAAATAGGATGGAGAAGGCTTGACAATTCACTGCTGTTGTTGTTGTTGTTGGTGATATTCTCTAACTTTCTCAAGTACCACTGGACGATCTCCAACTGGGTCTGATATGTAGCATCAGCCATGGTGATGTTGGAGAAGCGAGGCATGTAGAGATGTGCAGAGGAAAGATCCAACAGGCCCTGTAGAATTTTCATCTCTTGCATGAGCTCAGGCCAGTTGAGCATAACGTTGTTCAGGGTGCCGTTCAGAACCTGTACGATCGGTAGATGTGGATTGTCATTGAAGTTCACGTGTTGGGCATCGAGAATAAACTTATTGAGGAGTGTCGGGATGAGGGCAAAGACCAGGGACTCGTTGTGGAGAGCGGGTAGTTTTGAAAGGAAGCCACTGATGTTGCTTATCAGGCCCATGGCACAATCGTTCGTCACGTTCGGGCCAGGCTGAGGTGCGAAACACTGGTGGACGTCAACAAGGCCCACGATGTTTACCAGCAGGCTGTTGAAGTCGGCACCTCCAAGCAGAGCAGCGCCCTCGTCCAACTCTGCCAGAGTGAGGTTGGACTGTTTCAGGGCATCCTGGACCTGGACTACAGTAGGGTGTGGTATGTCCATGACCAATGTGATGAAATGAATCGTCTGCTGGATCAATTGAATGGACTGCACATCTCTGTGAGGCAGGAGAAGTGAAAAGAGAGTGGTGGTCATGTGCAGAGACGACGGAGGCCGCAGGAAAGGATTTTGCGGAGCTATCTGGATGGTGACGTTCCCTTTGGCTGCATCTGCCATCGCAGTCACTTGCTGCAAGAATGTGAGGATTTCAGAAATGTTCCCAACACAGTTCTGGCCTGTTGATGTGCAGAATGACAGCTGGCTCACCAGCTGCAGGACATCCTGGAGAAGGTCAGTGGCGAGGAGTTGGACCTCAACTGGGAGGAACGCTAGAAGTTTCTGCATGATAAGCTGCTGGGTGGCGTTGGGTCCGGCCTGAGTTAGACTTTGGAGGCCCTCTGGGGTTAACAGCTGGAGGAGGTCTACTGTGACCAGGTGGAGGTTGGTGACTTGACCTGTACTTAGTTGCCCGCTTGATAGCCAGACTTGATCAATTCGACGCAGTCTGAGTGCTGAAACCAAGAACTTCTGGAGCTGCTGAACATAGGCCATGATGATGTTCGTAGGGTCGCCACCGGGGGCCTCCATCAGTTTATTCAGTAGCTCCATGGCGCAGAGCACAGCCTCTGTGAAGCCTGCCGAGGTCTGGTTGGTGTAAGGCTGAATGGCCAGCTGGAGGTGGGCCAGGTCTTCTGGGCGCATGTAGCCAGAGTATGTGAGCAGCGTGTGTCCCATGCTGAGAGACAGTGGAAGGGTGAGATTTCCCTCCGTGGACAGCAACTTCATAATCAACCGCTCCAGATCTGGCAGCGTGGGGTCTGTTTCGTTGAAGGTGAAGAGTTTTTGGTTTTGCCTTCCCAGCTTCAGGGCAACGTCCAGAACAGCGGAGACATTGAAGGATGCGCCGCTTTCAAACAGGGACATCAGTGGCGTCAGACCAGTGGACTGGAGAAGCTGAGAGATGTAGGGGAGCATTAGATGAGGATTGGAGATGTCACTGTCCTTGAGGGTGGTGAGCTTTAGTGCGAAGCCATGCAGGTTATGTATCAGGTTGTTCATGTAGTGAGACAGCGCGTCGCCCTCAGGGATTTGTTGTGGGATGTGTGATGCAACCAGGCCTCTCAAGATGTCACCGTAGACGTGCTCCAGTAGATTCACTGTTCCCTTCAGGTAGCTACAGTGTGCACAGATAGGACATTGTGCCGATTAGAAGCAAACATGACATGTCTTTGAAAAAAAGCAGGGGTTAATAAAAAGAAAATAGTGGCATTGTAGCATCATATATTTTTGGACACTATAATATACAATATAATCGTTTACACAGACAGGGTAGCCCATAACTTAACCTTGAAACAAATAGGAAGCGAAAGAAAGTGAAACGGCCCGATCACCAGATCTGAGCTCGTCTGCCGTCAGACTTTAGATATTAGATATTATATTTAGATATTAGACTTTAGATAAGTCTGATTTGTGAGACTACCCATAACAAAGCAGCCCCTCTGCAGAATGCCCTTACTTGATCAAAATGTCCGGCTTGTGTGGAAGTGACCTCATGGCCTCGGCTACTGCTTGTACTGTCTGTGTCCAGTCTACATCAGCATTGCAATACACGTCCATGGTCTGGACATCAACAGAACCTTCAAGGGGGGGGGAGTAATACTTAAACATATGAACGACATACAAAAGCACAAACAAAACACAAACGGACCTGCCTGTTTGGACCCTGCTTGCCTGTTTTCTGGACCTCGGATTCCCTGCCTGCCCCTTGTTGGATTTGTTTGCCTGTCTGACTAATCTCCCGTTGTTTTTTCCTTGCCTGTTTACTAAAGTGAACTGAACTTTCATTGCTATTCCATCCGTCTCCTTGCTTTATGTATATGTTTAAGTGGATACATATGAACAGCATTCAAAAGCACAAACACACATAAACCAACAAAACAACGTAAAAACATTGGGTTGAGCGGAGCTAAAAAGAATCAAACGAAAGTGCACTGGAGATGGAAGACTCACAGTTTGCCGGCTCGGTGGTGTTGCCAGGCTCGTAGCTCACGATCCACGAGGCCATGTGCACATAGTGGCTCACCTGGGGCCACAGCGGGCTCCTCTCGATGTCTTTGCCCAAACTTGCCACGGCCAACAGGACTCTGTGGAACCCAAGGGAAACAACATTGCAGAGTGGATGCATGGCAACAGTGATGTAATGACACCCTGCAGTGTGAGCTGGATGGTGTCCTGCTGTCAGGCTGTGCTATATATTATAAATATTTTATTTTTGTGTGATTAACGTACTACAAATGAGCAGTGTTAAAGCTATGTATATGTATTTACTGCATTTCATTTTCTTGTACCTGTACTCTGCATATATATATATATATACTCAGAAGCAAGGTATCTTAACTGATATGAATTTCACTAATATTCGACTGTAATGTTGTTGAAGTGAGACCTTTCTAGGAGAGTTTCGGTCATGTCAGCAGTGTCGTTGCTCCCAGACATCCAGTAGTCAGCGATGATGTGAACCATTCCCTGCAGGACCACTGGGAGGTTCATCGTGTTGTTACAGAGCTTGTGCCACTCAGAGAGGATCAAGGGGAGGGTGACGTTGTTGCCTTGTTGACTAGAGATATTTCTGTAGCCTTCTTCTACCTGGAGACAACAGAAAGCAGAGAGCACGTGCGCACGCATACACACACACACACACACACACATAGTTCAGGGCCACGTGCTCTCCTCTGCTTGCTAGAATCGTAGCAGGAAAAGTACTTATGAGAGATACGATATTGTCTTACGAATTAAATGTTGTACAAAATGTTTCACATTTAAATCAGGCAACATTAAAACCTAGTCGTGCAAAAGCCGCAGACCAATAGGAAAGATGTAGCCCATGGAATGGCTGTGAAATGAAATGAAAACAAATGGTGCCGTGAACCAGTTCACGATCGTTACCATGTGGAACAGAGGCCCCCACTCCATCGCCAGGCTTTGGTCCAGGTTGGTCATGTTCTGGCAGATGATGGCTTTCCACACCTCAGGGTCCACACACTCGGAGCGCAGGAGCCTCTCATAGTGACTCACCAGCCGCTCACACGTTAAGGGGCCCGTTGGGGTCAAGACCTAGTCAAACAAATACAATACAGCCCTATCTGATCGATCTGATCTGATGTTCATTTCATATTCATGCATTCTTAATGGGTTTTTTCCCAATGGTTTTATTTCACCATTCAATTATCTTGGAAAGCATTATCTTCTTGCTCACTTGTGTTTGAATCACTTCAATTTTCATCCAAACAAGACTAGGTTGAAACCTAGTATGTGGCTGGACCGTATTCGGATGGGGAAACACCAGAACTCTACCGGCCAATGGTGTAACTCTATCACTCCTACCGGCCAATGGTGTAACTCTATCACTCCTACCGGCCAATGGGGTAACTCTATCACTCCTACCGGCCAATGGGGTAACTCTATCACTCCTACCGGCCAATGGTGTAACTCTATCACTCCTACCGGCCAATGGGGTAACTCTATCACTCCTACATCGGCCAATGGTGTAACTCTATCACTCCTACCGGCCAATGGTGTAACTCTATCACTCCTACCGGCCAATGGTGTAACTCTATCACGCAGCAACTGTGTCTGTCAGTCAGTCAGTCAGTCAGTCAGTCAGTCACTTGTGTGACACTTACTTCCATCACCATGTCAACGGTGCTGTTCAGGACCCGGTCCATCCAAGCACCTGCCTCGGACTGGTTGCTCATCAGTATCATGTAGGTGTTTTGGAGTTGATGAACATCTTTTAAAACGCACACAATTATGTCTGCAAAAAGAAAAGGATGTCAGACAGCTATAATACACTGCCGTACTATAGCACAGACCAAAATGTGCTATAACAAATAGAACATAATGGGATGAAACTATATCTAGTAAAGTAGGACATTGGACATCAAAACCAAAAACAAATCAAATACTTTTCAATAGGCTTTCAAATATTTCATGCTATAGCCAGCCAAAATGTTTGTTGTTAAATGAATGTAGTTCGTACACCAGTAGTGTATACTTACTTAAAGCT
>OMNR01058062.1:9748-25889 GCA_900303205.1 Mora moro
ATATAACAGGCCCCCCTGCCGTCTGAGTACAATGACTGTTCTTTCAGACGTTGCTCTTACTGGACAAGAGGAGCCATTTTATTAGATCAAATCCCCACCGATGTGCTTAAAGGGGCCAGCTGATTGTGTTAAAGCTAATGGAAGAGGACAGAGAAGTTTACTCAAAGACATCTGAACTTCAGGCTTCCTTTGTAAAATTAGTTTCTTCTTTCTTCTTTCTTTTTAAGGCTACAGTGGGCATGTGTGTATGCACTGTGGTTGTGTGCAAGATACAGGCTGAGATTGAGGCATTTAGAGAGAAAATACAAATTACATTAATATACTAATGTAACCTATGTGCCCAGTTGCAAGAAATACGCAATTACATGCTATTTTATAATCCATGAAGAAGTGGTGGTATACCTCTGGTGGTGAGCACTTGTTGAGATGAATTCCTGGTCTTCCTGAACATTCCCTTGCCTTTCACTCCATTGGACATACCCTCCTCCAGCATCTCTTGCTCCCTTGCAGCATTCATCATTTCCTCTAGAGGGCGCCAGAAAACAATGTACTATTTAGTCATTTAACAGACGTGTTTCATCCAAAGTGAATTCACATGTTATTCAGGAACAGGTTAGGCCTTTCACCCAAGGGTGCCTGTAGGTAGGCCGCAGCCATTGGGGATTGAACCTCCTTTCAGCTGGGAGCTGAAACATCACTACACTATCCTGGCCCCCTAATTTCCACCATGAATATGAATTCAATGGTAAATGAGTGTTGACATTAAAGCACTAGCTTCAGAGACAGATGTCTTGCAACACAACACAGCCGTTATTTAATAACCAAAACGTCATGCAGCTAAGAGGCGGGATAATAATAATGTCCTAATTAGGGACATTTGCATAATATAGTCTGCGTAATCATTACCATAAAATCACCGTATTATTTAGTGTGCATTAAACGGTACACTTCAAAACACGAAAACATGTGGTTTTGCTGCAGTACAATAATACACCTATATTCATGTACATTTATACATAAAATGTATATTTGTAAAAAAACCCCAAAAAAAACAAAGGTCAGTTGTGGCGGGTGTTTATGTGCCCACCTTCCTCCAATATGAACTCAGACATGTCGAGACCATGCGGCATTCTCAGCACCGCAGTGCCGTACTCATAGTCAAATGCATCGCTGGAACACAGGGCAAACAGCGTATTAGGACATAGGAAAAATGGATGTTATCACGATAATTATTGGTCATTTTACACGATATCGATACATATCACGATATGCTTATGAATTCAAAGTAGCATTCTAAGCAGCCTAACGGAGGGTCATTACATTGAAGGATGTGGAAGAATAGCGTCGGACTAAAACTAGTTTTCCTTTCTCTCTCGGATGTTTCAAACCTCATATTTGGTCCTTTTGAGGGCATATCTTCTCATCGTAATTGATTTATACTACACAACGACGTATCACGATAAGTCAATATCTTCATTTCATGATGATACAATACCATTCAAAGACGATAAATGATAATCTTGAACTATTTGCCCAGTCCTATTAGGACCCCATGCATCATTAAGCATCGGCATATAATACACAGTGTTGTTTCCTATATTACATTACTACATTTGTGTCTATGTGTGTGTGCGCACCTGTGTGTGTTTATGTGTGAGAATGAAAGCGTTTAAGATTGAGAGTGAAAGTATGTGTGTATGCTTGCTGTGTGTGTGTGTGTGTGTGTGAGACATACTGCAGCACTCCCACATAGCTGTGGATGGCCTGAGTGTCGGCGGCCCTCCAGTCTCTTTTGAAGCCCATCATGAGGATGTTGGGCTTCATGCGGCCCAGACCAGAGCCCTGTAGGCAGCACAGTTCAAACAAACAACTTCATAAAGATCAACGTCACAACACGTCTGTTTCACTGATTGATTGAAATCACAAACCCAGATAAGGTATACAATTATCTCACAGTTATACAATATGTAAGCTATAACAAATAAACAAACAAACAAACAACAAATCAATAAAAAAGGTTGAACCTTTTCCTGGGACAAGATAAGCCTGTGAAGATGTTTGACTTCCTTAAGTTATGAGCTGATTATACACGAGATCGTCCTCTGCCTCTGTCTCTCGGGCCACAGGGCTTTTGTTAATCAATTCTAGCTTTTATACCTCTGCAGTGTTTGAAGTAAGAAGCCTTGACAATGAAGCAAGGCTATATCTCTGCAGAGCTGCGATAGCCAGAGCTGTAACGTTTGTTATCTTGTTGCCCTACATGAACTATTTCACTCTCTGTGTCCAATAAATGCCTTTCCGGGAGCCTCCGTCTGGTCCAGAACCACAATTATCTCTAGCTGATAAATTTCTAGCTTATATTGGTTCTGGCAAAGTTAAGAGACAGTAAAATGCTTTGTGCTGAATTGAAGTCAAATCACTTATGTCACATTGGGAGGGCTTCTCTCCTCAAAACACCAAGCAAAAGGATTGCACTACAATGAAGTCATGCATTCATGTATTGACTGGCTGACCTGCAGAAGGATGTCTGCCCCTTGCCTGAAGTTCTCGCTGGCCACTGCAGTGTAGAACACTTTGCGTTTGCTCTTATTAAGCCATAGTAGGTTCTTCTCCATGCCAGCGTTCATCTCCTGAAGCACCTTCCACCTTGGGCCCTGGAAAGGTCACAATCAGCTCGCCGAATGAATGAATGAATGAATGTAGTGCTGGCTTCTAAGTTTCCGTATTAAGTTATTATGTATCTATGTACATATGTGTGCATGTGTCCACCAATCACAAACTCTTTTTCAATTCAGAGGAATAAGTGTCCCTAAACCCTCTCTCTAGGACATTTCTCTGCTTTCCAATTGGCATTTGTTTAAAGAACACACTTTATAAACTTTATTCTACTTTTAAAAGTCAGGTGATGGGTTTAGACTTGAATTAAAGGTTGAAATTTGAATAAAAATGGCCACAGCTGTTGCTTGGAATAGAAATGAGCATACTCCTGTCTATTTTGCTTATAAATCAAAGCAAAGGAGCAAATCCCAGCCTGGCCACCCTCTCCCCTCAGGCATCTGTATATGAGACACAGATAAGACACCCCCAGTAACAACCTTAATTCAGATCACATACCACAACGATTTCAGAGGTGAGACAGAGTCCATAGGTCTTGGATAAGGAGTGAGCCAGGTCTAGGAGAGCCGGTCTGGTGCGTGTGGACCCAGTAAGGACCATGATCTGAGGCCTAGTGGAGCAGTGGACGAACATGGAAGATTTAGGAGTACAGCCGTATTTCATGTCAACGACTTGAGGAAATGCACCCGAGGTCGGCCTGGTACCTGAAGTTCTTGACATGGTCCTCGATGCTGGACAGGGACAGGGCATTGCTGACCGCGCTGATAAAGGTCACCGCCTGGGTGGACGAACCCCAGTTCACATCTAGAAGAAGACGGGGTTAAATGGTATGTTAATTAATGTTAACATTAATGTTAATGTTAATGTTAATGTTAATGTTAATGTTAATGTTAATGTTAATGTTAATGTTAATGTTAATGTTAATGTTAATGCTAATGCTAATGCTAACGATAACTCTCGTATACCCATCTATGTGAGACTACTGTGTGACTACCGGTGCTTTAATGGTACACGTGTGCGAGGGCCGACCCTGCAACAAAATCCCCAACCCAGCTCCGCCTGCGCGTCGGACTATGACCGCGCCTGGTGTGGTGTGCTTATATAGGCCTATAAATTGTACTGCTTTTATAGCGTTTTTTTTTTTATCCAAAGCGCCTTACAATCTGTGCCTCGCGTTCACCCATTCATACACCGACGACGGTGGTGTCCACCATGCAAGGCAACAGCCAGCTCGTCGGGAGCAGTTGGGGGTTAAGCGTCTTGCTCAGGGGCGCCTTGACTTGAAGCCCATAATACATGCAGCAAAATATAATGGCTAAAATGACAAAAGGCACGCGTACATGCAACACATGCAAGCGTTTTTCTCGCACTTGCACATGCGTGGCCTGTCGTGTACTCACTGGGCTTCTTGACGGTGACGTATATGTAAAGAAGAATCTCGATGCCGTAGGTGAGCAGCGCGGCCCACCAGTTGATGACAAACATGACGACACAACAGAGCAACGCCCCCGCCAGCGACAGCCACATGTTGTAGAACCTGTACGCCGGACGCCATCCTACGGAGGAGACAACACAGAGAATGTAGAGCGAGCATCTCATCTTATGGATTCCTTATCCTGTACGCTACAACCTCGCTACAGCCAGGTCATATTGACAACACATTTCTTTCTAAAGCAAATGCATCAGGAACGATGAGCAAAATATGGGACATGGATGGATGGTTGCTCACGCGTGCGTGTTTATAACCGACCTGGAGACTTGGCGTAGGAGGCGTGGAAGCAGGAGAAGTTGATGAGAGCGTAGGAGGCCAAGAAGAAGTTGGAGATGATGGGAGCGATAATGTTCAGGTCGCCTACAAACACAGACAACACACTTAGGCTGAGGAGGACCCCTGAGGCTTCATCAGCATGCACCACACTGAGGGGTCTATGGTTGTATTTCTCTGATTATCCTTGATAATTATGATAATATCATGAATCCCTAGCCAATTGTATTGGGGTCTTTTCAGATAGAATGTATACTATAAGAAAATATACTTCAATAATCTCAGAGTCTGGCCTCGAACCCGTTGAAAAAAGATAGGACCAATCAGCACTAGGGAGCGTGGGTTTCAGTTCATGACAAGGCAAGGAGCACCACAGGCAAGGAGCACCACAGTCAATCAGAATTTCAAAAACTATGGTGGCGCCCGAGGACAGTGTAATCGACGGAGCAATCAAAACTGTTTTATCTGAAGTAAACTTCAGATAAAACAATATCGAATAACGATGTTGAAGAAATGTGCACAGAAGGCTTTTCTCAGCAATGTTTTTGCCTTTGCCTTTTTGACTTTGGACTGGATTCGGCAAGGCAAAGAGAGCAAGAGTGTCACTTGGTTATTTAATCTGATTGGCTGAGTTTTTTGACCTTGATGTAAGGTCACGCCCATATGTGGAAATCAATTGCTGTCCAGCCAAGGCCAGACTAATCTCAGATCCAGAAGTTCGACAATGCTATAGCCAAACTTCTGGGGTGAGACCACACCAGAAAAAAACAGAAAGTGCGAGGGGTGGAGTTACGCAGTGTTTCCTGTTTTGTTACAGCTATATTCTTCTGAATAAAAACTGATTTGCAAGTGCAAGATGGAGGTTTCAGAAGACGATTTTAACAAATGTATTTCTACAGTGGCCAGTCTACTACACACGTTTGATGTTAAACCTTTACAGACACTTCGTCTAAGGACGTTGGCTTCCGGACAGGACATTTTTAGCTTGTCCTCCCACCGAGTTTGCGTTCGCTGTTGGCCAAGGAGGGATACCGACAACGGGAAGACGATGCTATCGTTTTAGTTATCAGTCCTCATCTGGAGCCGAGATTAACGGTCAGCCATATAATGTTTGTTGTGGTTCTGCCGGTCAGGTTGTTTCCAGTAGAGACCCGTTCCAAGTCACGTGTCTACAGAGCCCCGCCCCCAGCAACATGATTGGTCAAAATAAATTTGAAGCAAAAGATTTGAGCTTGTCTGCCATCAGACTTTAGATGCTAATCTAAAGTCTGAAGGCCAGACTGACTGATATTCATTGCAAAACACAAACTTAAATAGCTGGATGTTTCTCACGAGGCTAGTGCCTTACTGCATACCATGTAAACAACTACAGCGAATAATAGCGATCTTGCCTGTGTTTTCTGTGTAACCTACATATAGAAAGTTTGCCTCTTCTAGATTGCCTTTGTTCTACTCTTTCCCCTGGGACCATCTGTTCATTGTAGTTTCAATGTGAATACCCATGACAACCAAGCGCTGCGCATGTGACTCAACTGACCAATGAGAATGAAGGCAATAGAGATGAAGAAGGTGAGGACATAGCCGCGGATGGGCTCGTTGTTCTTGCCGTGTCCCTTGGCGAAGAAATGCAGTGCTGTGTAAATGTTGTCTTTGCACAGTGCCTGGTGAAGAACAGAGTCTCTGTTAAAAGAGGATAACTAACGGCGCTTTGAAGATGTGTCTTGAAATACTTTTACTTGTGAAGCAACCGTGGTCATGGCCAAGGTAAGTCAAATCAATGAACGTGTATGTACGCAGTGGCCAATCAATAACTGGTCTTTGCTCTGATAGGGTCAGTGCTAGATCATTTTCAAGGTGTGCATTGGACCAACCTGGAAGACTTTGGGAGCGCTGACTAGTGAAGCCAAGGCAGAGGACAGGGTGGCGGAGAACGTTCCGGCAATAATGAGGGGACCAAATCCTGAGACCATGGTCATCACCTGCAGGCAGAAGTTTCCAAAGAAGGAAAACAAATTGGGTAAAAAAGGACTTTATTAGGAGTTTATTTATATATTTATAAGTCGTTCTTCTAGTGAGAAACAATTGGGGAAGCTATGTTTCTGTGTGTGTGTGTGTGTGCGTGTGTGTGCGTGTGTGTGCGTGTGTGTGGTGTCTCAGCAGGCGAAAAAGGTCATGGTATAGCAGTTAGAGGAAAGGCGTACCTGGAAGTTATGCATTGAGCCAAATTCACAGCTGTCTGGGTTTGTAATGCAGGAGGAGAAGTTAAATCCCAGGTCACAGGCAGCCATTGCAGGGCCACTGCACTCTACTGGCACTAAGCTGGCGTTGATGAAGTCCGTGGCTTTTCCAGTGGCGTCACGGACCACAGTGGCAGCTGAGCAACACAATGAGAGCAGCGCTTAGGAATATGGACATGACTGTGAAATCGGTTTACCTATTGCGTTTGCATATTGTTTTTTGATGCAAAATGCAAATATGTAAAAGATAAAATAAAGCTATATATAATACATACAGACACAGAGGGCTACTGCCAGGTACGTGACACCGGTGATCAAAATGGCCCACAAGGTGCCCTTAGGAATGGCTGCTTGAGGATCCTATGAAAACATAACATAAAACACAACAATATACTCAAACATATTGACTTTACATGCATATACACTCACATTAACAAACAAAGTCCAGGGTAAGTAAGCAAATAAAATGAGAAAAAAAAAGTTTAAGTGAGTTTAAAGCTAAGAATACAGTGAATTTATGATACTGTGTACAGCCATAATTCATTGTTTCTTGATTTTCCACCTGGCTGAGAATCTGTTCTGATCTCGCGAGTTCACATTGTGTTTCTCTCTGCAGATCAGTCTGGCCTCAAGCCTTTCCAAAAACGTAAAAATGCTAGGACCAATCAGCGCTCAGGGGAGGGAGTTTCAGTTCATGACAAAAATGGATCGGTCTGCCGAAATAATGGTGGCACCCGAGGAGAGTGTAGCAATCAAAACTGTTTTAAGAAAGAAGAAAACAAGGTAAGGCTGCGGCCATATTTAGAAATCAACTGCTGCTCAGCCAAGGCCAGACTGATATTCACTACAAAACACAAACTTGAATATCTGGATGGTCTCACAAGGCTAATGAATCTGTGATTCATCAACTCTTCGAATAGTCACCTTCAAGTCTCCAGAGATGTTGGCTCCGGCCAGAATGCCAGTGGCAGCAGGGAAGAAGATGGCAAACACTGAGAAAAATGACTCTCCTTCTCGGAAATCTGGTGTAAAGTTTTCCATGAATATGCTTTCTGCAAAGAAAAAATGCACACAGTAAGAGAAGTGAGAGAAGGGAGGGGGAGCCCACCCAACAGAAAGAAATCTCTGCTACCATCTGAATGAAATGCTTGAGTGTGAGGGTTTATTGAGCATGCAGATAGTAACTTCTTGGTATCTTACCTTGATAGTTGAAGAAGCCTTGTAATTTCTTCTCCTGGGTGGCCGGGATGAAGGTTCCCACAAACACATTGACAATGGCCACCAGCAGGATAACGAGCAGAACGACCTGGGCCTATTGGTGAAATCAAGGGATGGTTTAAAGCTTGCGTTCATGTGGTTGGTTGACCGTGCTGGCTAGCTTTGTGTTCTCTCTCTTACCTTGGCTTCCCATTCCATACCAGCTACTGATATGCCCAATAGCAGCACTACTGTGATACAGCCAATGATCCTGATGTCATTCGACGAATCCACCATGATGGAATCATAGTCCTGGAAGAGAGGGAGCCGAGAGGGCGGTGGTTAAGCATCGTTATATGTTTGAAAAATCGGATATTTATGTCTAAGAGTAAGTTGGAGTAACGAATGCGTACGTACTATGAGAAGCTGAACCACAGTCTCTGCAAAGCCAACCACGTACATAGCGACGGCCACCGCATTGGCAAACGCAAAGATCAGACCGATGGAGCCGCCAAACTCCGGACCTAAGCTGCGTGATATCAAGTAGTAGGCTCCCCCTGAAAAGACCAAGACAAGGCAAATAGAGAAATACAGACACGCATACACAATGGGGGATGATTAATCACCATATCACGGATTCATTGACTACATGTCATGAAAAAAAAGATTCACGGGGTATAGCTATGGGGTGCAGTTTGTTCACCTGCTTCCTGCTCCATTCGGTGTCTCACAACCTGTTTCTAAAGGTGTGTAAACATTATCGATACGCTTGCACACATGTTTGCATCGGCTGCTCCTTATCCATGTGTGGCTGGCATTGTGCTGCATGTGTATATATTACTAATACTTAAACAACTTTCCTTCCAAAGGAAAGTTGTCTGTATGGGTGATCACTGCATGCACTGCATGCACTGCATGTATACCTTCAAATGGTTTATGATGGAGCAGTAATTATGTCTTTTCTATGTAAACGAAATAGTGTGTTACACGATGAAATAGATAGTGTGTCTGTTAACTAAATTACAAATATTTACGAAATATGTACATTGTAAGATATACAAGGGAATAGAGGTAATTGGTGTAAATACAATTATAATATACTATAATATATTATAATAAACTAAATGTGTTTTCTCACCTCCTCTGACCACTCCGTTTGTACAAATAGCAGACATGGAAAGGCCAGTGATGGTGGTTACCACACAGCTCAAGACAATAACAACAATCCCAAGACCTGGAAAGCAAATCAAAAAACCTCTTCAAATAACAAATCTTTATTCTCCACACGCAAGACGCAATACAGAGTGGTTCAGTGGTGCTTTTGTTAAAAAACGCCCAGGTGTGGGAGTGGTCCGTCGCTGGCTGTGCACTCAATACATTCTGGTTTCCAAATGCAGAAATACATGAGCAACCTCACCTCACCTCTACTCAGATCTCTCCTCACCTCCTCACACTCACACACACACACACACACACACAGACACACACACATACCCAGAGTGAACACTCAACTGATTCAACTATCTGATAGCCTACCGGTAGGCTATCAGATAGTTGAATCAGTCCCGAGACAATGATTCACTACTAAGTAGTGGAGGACTGCATAATTACACCCCGACAGCACCGCTTTCACCAGCTCTGATGTGTCCTCGCGTCCTGGCACACACATCGGCTCTATCTGTTCTAAGATAACATTATTAACATGGAAATGAATCCTTCTTACTGACTGTGCTTGTCGGGGAACCACAATTGAATCGAGTGCAGGGAAGTGACTTGGGGCGCGATCTGGACTATATGTCTACAACACAGACCCAAGCCTCCTTGTCTAGAAGCGGAGCCTGCGGTGCGTGAACTCACCCCAGCCTGCCTGTCCAAACACCCAGGACAAACGGATGAACAGCATGACACCCCAGATGTTCAGCATGCATCGCACCTGTGGGACAGCAACCACAGAGCGAGCAAGGGGTTACGGGGGGGACGTTGGCAGGTGATGCTTGGGTTCCCGGTCAGGGCACAAGGGGGCCGGTCTGCCGCCTCACCGGTGCGGGCTTCAGACTTTTCAGCCATTTCAGGGGGGGAAATAAAACAGCTGTAGCAATATAATTTAAAATAGGAAATTAATTTATCTGCGAACGTTCATCTCAGTGCATCTCAGTGCCAACAATGATTTATTAACCTAGTACGATATTAACTAAATAATGAAGTATGACCATGATGCCCTTGGCCCGTGTGTGTGTGTGTGTGTGTGTGTGTGTGTGTGTGTGTTTTTATGGAGGATTTGAGAGAGTTTGCTTCCTATAAAGTGAAGGGGGGGGCGGTCCGCCGTGGCCCCCGGTCGAACTCACCAGGACCCCCTTTATCCAGCCAAACTTTACTGTGCCTCCACTGTTTTTTTCAACAGGAGCGCCAGCCTCCAGGTCGTCTGAGGGGATCCCCTCGCTGCTCTCCCCGTCGTCCTCCACCGTGTCCGGCACCGAGATGTCCCCGCTCTGCGGAGAGAGGGAGACGGAGGGAATGGGTACAAACACAGGGGGGGCGAGGGGAAGCCTTGTCCTGACACACAGAAAGCATTTATTGACGTTTATGAATACAGGGCCTTTTCTTTTCTTCTGAATTTGCCTCATCGGACTATGAATTAATTTTGCGTTTACAGCATGATTAGTGTTTTGTAGAGATATGTTTTATTGGGTCCGAGCAACGTCTATGTTCTTGTCCTCACAATAAAACAAATAGAAACTCAAATGACGGGGTGTGGTCCGGTGTCCAATATTAATCCAATGATTTGGCAACACAAACCACTCTAGAGGAATTATACGACCTTGACAAAGGAACATACCCTTATAAAAAGCATCCTCATCATGTATGCTTTTGTACATGATGAGGTGTCGATTAGTTTGTGAATGTCCGATGATAAAAGCCTATATTTATAGGACCAATAAAAGTTATATCAAAAGTCCAAGATGACACTGACATTATCTACACCTGATATCTTTATCTAATACCTGACCCACCTGGAGGTTCAGCAAAGAAGGGCTCTTTTGAATCATATCTATTTTATATTTGAAGATATTTTAGATTAACTTCAATAAATATGTTAATATGTTAATCTATAGAGAATTTTTTTTAAGAAATATAGGAAATCCCCAAGATGAACCACATTCAAATGAAGAAAGAAATGCATCTTTTTAGGTTGTATTTTGTTCTTCTTGGTTCAGCCTTTTATAAACTATAAAAGTCAGATGACCTTTGCCCCCATCTCTTTGGAAACTCAGAGCAGTTTAAAAGTCTCTTAACGAGCAATAAATGTAAGCGTGTGAATTGAGGTTTTTTTTAGGGGCTCACGTAAACGCCATTCCCCTTTACAAGAGTGCTATAATACGGTATATTATTTTAACTTTTACATTTTCACTATAAATCTTGCACTTGATCGCTCGATTTTTCAGTTGGAAGCATATAGCATATGGCTTAGGTAAAACAATGCATCCATCACAGAATCCATACCCCTAAACTGACTTATACATGGCACAAAAGCAAGTGTGAATACCAGCTTTTTTGGTAAGAGTACATCCCAGTCAACGGGGTACACAGGGTCACATGTGCACACTTTTCTCCAAAGACAGAGAGGATGACAGAAGGCAGTGAAGGAAACATTTCAAAGAATCATCTTTGATGACTCTGGGGATCATCTCAGTGGATGAGTGTGTATCTGCAGTGCAGAGATCACTCTCACATACTCAATTTGAGTCCTTTCTCTCTTTCTGTCTTAGAGACACAAAGACACACACACACACACACACACACACACACACACACACACTCACCTTCTGGAAGACATCGTGAAGGTCCTGCAGAGAGGGTCTCACGGCCCGGTGGCCGCTGACACTCCCGGGGTTGCGGTAGAAGTCGATGTTGGGCACGCGGTCCAAGGTGTCGTGGCCGAAGGCGCTCACCACGGAGGGACGCACCGTCCGGTGGTCGCCGTTGGAGACGCCGTTGCCGTCGCCGGAGAACGAGGTCTCCTCGTCGCCCATGCTGTCGTACGCTTGGTTGACATTCTCCCCCCCTGCGTTGATCTTCCTCTCCATCAGAGAGGCCAGAGGTGTCTCTCAATGCCGGGCCGAAATAGAAGCAGCACTGCTCTCTGCTCTTCCAAGGCGAGCCGTCAGCTAGATGGAACCTCTTATGGTTATCCCCAGACACGGTTACAGATCTGTACGACTCGACCGAGACTATCAAGAACCCGTTGAACGCTATCCCAAGCCACTCTGTCCTGTGGAGTCTGGACTGTGATGACCCCCCCTTTATATCCTGCGTAACAGGGCCATATAACGGCAGTCGGCTATTGGTCAGCCATGGATCAACCCTGGGAAAGTTGAATGAGGGGTGTCAGATATGTCCTTGCTTCATCCTAGGGGACACAAAGGCATTGCTTAACGATTAACCAAGTCATAAATGCCCGAGGAGAGATAAAGGCGTTCATTGCTTGGGCTTTGTAGAATTGATCACTAATATTATTGCCCCAAGTGCACAGGAGCACATGTTGTTCTCTGGTGACGGGATATGAGTCGATGGCTTTCCTCCTGATCTTCCTTCAGATGAATCACCATGTTATAGCATGTCAAGTGGAAGTTTACAAACAAGGACAGAAAGTGACATGGCATCAGCACACAGGAAAAGTTTGTTTAGTCATGTGTTCTGGCTATGTCTCAACAAATCCTTCAACTGTATAAACATCCTGCCCCAGATATGGGAACAATAAAAGATGTCCAATAGACTCTCACCCTGATTATGACGATGACGATGATAACTACTACAGCATCATTAGTATTGTTATTATTAGTATTAAGTATGATAATTATTAGTATGATTATTATGACTATATTAAAATTATGTTATATTACATTATATATGTAGGTATAACTCAACTACTACTATAATAATAATAATAATAATAAGAAGAAGAAGAAGAAGAAGAAGAAGAAGAAGAAGAAGAAGAAGAAGAATTATGATTATTATGATTATTATGATTATTATGATTATTATGTAATAATTATTATGATTATTATGTGTAGGCTGGTTATTGCAGGTATGGCTATAAAGAGAGAAAATGAGTTAATAGAAAATGGTAGTTCACAGAACACGCTAGAGGCATTTCTCTCAGCCACCTGACTTCTTAAGTACCTTTAAAAGAACCACTTAACAGGTAAACTTCCTTATTACTGATGCACAGCGCTGATTTATGTTCCAGGCAAGTGGTGGCACAATGACAATGCATTTGACCTTGGCTGTGTTACACAATATGAAAAATGCTGCACATGTTTTCATCTGTGCATTCAACAAAGGTCACGAATGGCCAAGTGCTTATCAGCTACCGTGACTTTAAAGTAATTAAGTGGTAAACACCTTCAGATTCAACTGAGTCATAGCTGTGTTCAAACAATTCCACGATGGGATGTGTTGTCATATTTACTCCGGTCTCGGTGTGACTTGCATATCTTTTACAACCTTCCGATTAGGATTTTATTTTTGGATCTGGTGCCAAAATGAACTAAAAAACAATAACATACATAGTTCTTTTGAATGGCATGGTGATTTTGAGACGGTATCCATGATGTTTACCGTGAGGTCTGAGAGCAGGTTGTCGTCTCAACAGTGGCGCAGGTACAGCCTAGGGTTCATGGAGAGTGCCCACTTCACGCGCACTTGGAAACGGCAGTCAACACACGGCTGTTACACTTATGAAACGCGCTGAGGAAGCAGAGAATGCTCTCTGGGTCACTGGGGCCCTGCTGGTGCCGTGGGGATTATACGTGATCATAAACCAAGGAAAAACACACGTCTTGTTCTTGACATTGAACATTTGAATATTGAATGTTGTATTCTGCTGCCCATACACTCAGATGCCCGTTTAACAAGCCAAATATGTTTGGCCATTCTTTGTTGTTTCAAACTGGCAAATCAATAGATTTGATTTGAATTTAACAAATGATCACATTATAATTACATTATATTTACATTATTATTACTTCTGATAATATATTTTAATATAGATAATAACATCATCTATATTAAAATATATTACATACAATCTGACATACAGTACAATCTGAGAATGGGAATCAAATATCATCATTAAGATGTTAAATCGAACATGGCACACAAGAGGACATATAGTTGCACAAGTATATGAGTCATCGCAATCATATCATTTTATGATCTAAACTTCTTTACAATAACATTATTAAAATGGTTAAAATATTGGTAATTTAATGTAGGAATCATTTTATTAATTATTAAATATTATTAATTAAGTTTGGTTCAGTATCACTGCTTCCCTCACCAGAATTAAGATAACTTTTGAATGAACTTTACTCTGTACATCTACATAAGTGACAGAACGGAATAAATCATCATTTAAGAGTTGAGAAATACATGTAACAGACAAGTGATAGCAATTGCAAGATAAGTAATTTAAATCTGACTATTATGAGGAGAACACTATCTTATAGATAGACAGACACCACACTATGCAACTGTATTTTCAAAGTCTTCTGTGTTATGAATATTGACTTTTGAATCCAATCAATATTTATTAATTGTTATTATATTAGGTTATTATATCAGTTAAATCTTTTTTTAGATTTTTTTTTATGATTATTGCAAATAAATGCATTTAATCATTCCACTAATCAATGGTTAAACATTTTTTAAAAGAAGGTTATTAATCATTGACCAATTGTGCGTGCTGAAGCAATGTGGTGAGTGCATTCAAAAGCCTTACAAGTCTTAAGCAAGGGCTCAAGACTCTGGCCCTCCTGATTGGCTGTTCAACACACCAACAGGAAGGACACAGTGTGGTGGACGTAATCACATAACTGCTCTGTGTTCTTGCTGTGATATTCAGGATGCAAAACCCAATATGTATTCAATATGTAAAAAGACGATTGACAATGTTTTCCATGAAAAATTAGAATTCTGTATAATGGTGTGAATCATATGCAAGATACAAAATATATAATATTTGTATCCAATTGTGTTTCTCATTCATAATAATCAATCAATGATCAAATTTAAACTTGGTGGTTATTTGCAAAAATACGTCTGAGGAGGCTTATGTAAAAGTTGGCATAAGCTTCTGTTAAGATTTAACTCCACATATATGTATAATATGTGTCCACATATTATACACTTTATATATCACCCAATTAATTACAATTCTAATTAATAATAAATACATTCTGTACATTTGACCAAATCACTTGACAGAACCACACAGTGCCCTCCAATTGGGGTTCATCTAAGAAAATATATTTTGAGGATATTTATTTCAATGAATGGTATTCACCTAAAAATAGGCGATTTAAAGTAAAGAAGATAATAGCTAATTTAAAGTAATGAAGACATTACTTAAATCTTAATGGCTATGTGGACCGCAGAACAGTATTTACTATGAATATAACACATGTGGGGAATATTCAAACAGCATTGAACAGCATCTAACAGAATAACTCAATACTGTGGTAGAATTAGCCTGTGGACTCCTGCAGCATACTTCTTAACTGAAACAAGAATTACAGTATTGGACTTATCGTGACAGATCACAGGCTGTCTGGTCCAAAGACCACAGCTAATAATGAGGAATATTTATGATCAGCCATAGTTAAAAGTACCACACGTGGGTTGGCCCTAAAAGTAGAGTTATTTATTCTCCTGGTGGACTCTTTGCACTCATGGTGTAGCTTGTTTCAGACACGCCAACAGCCAAGTGTGGAACCGTGTGTAATAATGTTTGTGTAATAACATGTGTTCTGCATGTCATTTGTTGCTAATGTTTAGTAGGGGTTTTTGAGTTGACACTCGTCTCACTCTGTATTGTATGTAAGGGCTACACACTCCTCCCAGTTAGGTCACTGGTAGCACTGGGAATGTGTCGGTCACTGTGGCACTGTTCAGGAAAATGCATCAAAAATACGACAATCGAAAACGAGCTTGTTTGCTAAACTTTGAATGACAGACCCTTTTATTGTCCGTCATATCACAGTCAGGGTTAGCGGGAATGCAGCTCTAAAAATAGGTCCAAGATAAGGATGGAACACGGGTTACAAAGGTGGGACACAGGTGAGATGGAAGGAGATAGGAGAGGTGGCGCAATAGTGATCGCATTCCTGGTTGTGTGTGTGTGTGTGTGTGTGTGTGTGTGTGTGTGTGTGTGTGTGTGTGGGTGTGTGTGTGTGTGTGCGCGCGCACATGCGTGCGTGTGTGCGAGTGATCATCTAATTATCTCCAGCGTCGGTCAATCAAGCCGCCTAAAGACGGTGTTCCCTCC
>OMNR01058086.1:0-10859 GCA_900303205.1 Mora moro
GAACAGGTTTTATATATATAATCAGAAAACTATACTCTATTGTGGGATGAGGACATTTGTCTAGAAATGGGAGTACTGATCTGCACACATGTCAGAGATTACACTGCAAATAAGTACTTTGCATATAAACCTCCCTCAAGGTCTTTGCAGGCACGTGCATCCAAACAGTCAAGGCACACGCACACGCACACGCACACGCACACACACACACACGTTTAACAAGGGCCAGGGAAGCTATTCTTCTGTTGCATGCCCAAACTAGCCTCTGCTGACCCCCACGCAAATGCCACCAGCAATGAACACATGCAACCAGTGACTCCGCCTACGTCTTAAATCACTTTATGCCCATACACAAAGCACGAGGAAGTCGGATTCGGTTCACTGAGAATATGTCAAGGTAAACCGTTCAAGGTAAAATGAGACCCAAGTGAGCCATGCATACAACAACAAACAGGGCTTGATGAGCAAGGAGACAAACAACGAAAACTAACAGTTGAAAGCACAAATATGCAGCGCTTGTTTGCATAGAATCAGCTGACTACAAAGTAATTACATTGACTTTACATAACCATGCATATTACTATTCAGAACAATCGTGACTTTCAAAGGCAATTGCAACTAGCCTTCAAGTAAACCCTCACATGAAATGTTTACAAATCAACGTTTAGAAGAAAAATTGCTTGGGACGTGGGTCCATCAAACTGTGTTGCAGCCAAATCTGTGTCTAATGTTGTAATTGAGATCCTGTGACATCACATCAGGAGACTGCTTCACAGACGACCTAGAAGTTATGTAATGGTTGTTGTTGTTGTTGAATTATAGTTAAAACGATACAAGGTGCAAATATGACACTAGTGAGGCATAACGTTATGTTGCTACGTTATTAGGTAAATATTACTTACTTTCTGGAAGATTGCCTTGAGCTCACCTGGGTCCGCGCGTTTGGTGGATTGTATCTAGAGACGTGCACAATAAATCGATTTAGTACGTTGTCCAAACTCAAATATGTGTCCGTGTATTATCTGCGGGGTGAAGCAGGTTTTAGGAGCTGTGTTATTAACCACACAACACGCAAAACAAAGCCAAGGGTTGCTCAGGGTTGCTGTCTCCTTGAAACGTCCACAACCTTGAAGGAGACAGCTCATCCCCATTACAGCGGACTCGTGACATAAACGAGAAATTAACACAACAAAACATATATACTGGCTCCGGTAGGTGGCCATCCAAGCAATAACTAACCATCCATACTAAACAACTATAAACTCGGAGCTAGTACTGGCTAGCTAAGGTAGCTAGCAATGTAACTATTCCAATTGAAGAGGACACAAAACCTTCTGCTGCAAAAGGGCACACTAGTTTTAGATCGGCAAAGAGGCGAGACGACGAGAACGAATACGGGGGATAAGCACAGTGTAAACAACGCGAAATTCAGCCGAGCCCTGGTTATTTTATCTTATTTAGCGTTCGGTTTGACAGCTGGTTAGCAACACCGCGCTAAGTTGGAGGTTGAGGATGTCTCATCAAGGCCAGCCACCGCCGGGCGTTAGCCCGGTGATGCTACAGCCTCCGAGCACCAAAGTATCCGCCTCGCTTTCGCCCGAACAGAGCCGGCGCCCCCGGGTTCCCCGACGCCGCACCGCGAACCGACCGAAAACGTGCGGCAATTCAAAGAAATAATGTCTAAATTGTGAAGAGAGCGACGCCGAAGTCACCTTGACCGCCATGCTGGTTTGACGTCACGTACAGTTACGAGCGAGTGATGCACGCGCGTCGATGTCTTGTAGGCGAGGTGCGAATCATAAGGGCTGTGTGCTGCTCAAGGGTCCCGGTGCCGGTGCCGGTGTCCGGTGTC
Source organism: Mora moro (assembly GCA_900303205.1). Lineage (NCBI taxonomy): Eukaryota > Metazoa > Chordata > Actinopteri > Gadiformes > Moridae > Mora > Mora moro. The sequence goes on from OMNR01058086.1 coordinate 1,853, forward strand.
CGGGGGGGGGACACTTCACGGATCACACTGTTTGGCCCCGATGTGTAACCAAACATTATATGCGCACGTTAATTGAGTTGCATGGTGTTACTACGGTGTTGCATTTGTTAGTAAAAAATTAGTGAAGTGTGTGCCGTGAGTCGCGGTCGAGTCGACCCCACTGACGTCATATGTCAACACCCGGTGGACGAGGAGATGATGTAAGAACTGGCTGCATTTGCGAGGAATGCGCCCATTATCTCATTGACCTTCGCGAGGTGTGCGCATAATAACGTGTCTGTGTGTTGTCACTGATAAGCTTACCTATATCTCGAGTAATGGCCGGGTATAATGGTGGAGCGCCATCTATTAAACCACACACTCGCATATCCACACGTACATACATATTAGCAGAACACTTGTTGAAACGATCGCATGTTACGCATGTCTGTGTGGATGACCACTTTTCACATGTATGTTTTGTTCTCACGTGTCGCTGTTTTGCAGTTCACACACATCTACATGTATGCATGTTTAACTTTCAGTCGGATAATTTACGAATACATAGGCCTACATGTTGATACACGCAGTCCCAAAGCTACCTCGGCAGTCTAATAATGCGGCACGTTTCCTTCCTCTGAACTCTTGGGCTCTGGGAGGTCTGTCCTCCTGCAGCGTGAACTCCCTGCCCCCTTCAACATTTAATTTATTAAAATGACCTATTACATTGAACTGTTTTAAAAATTGTTTTACAAAACAATAATACTAATTGTTTCACACAAACAAATTTAATTAAAAAAAAGTAATTTTAAGCAAACTATCCATGTTCGTATCCATGTCACGTGACTACTTAAAAAAACAAAACAAAATAAACAATATGGCGGCGTCCTGTGTAGCAGGTTATCCGTCGAAAGCAGGTAACGCACACTGTTCTCTCTCCAACGGGTATTATTGCATTTGGGATATTACAACATCTGTCAGATGTACGTGTGCAAAATAGCGTATGAACAGCTATCGATGCAGTTGACGCGTGTCAGGCTCGATATAAACAGCAACTACCACCGTTGACTTTGTCAGTACTGAAGGCTCATGTTGTATACCATTCAAACTAAAATATATTTTAATTACTATTTGTATTAAATGGTTCGAATGTCAATGAGCCTTACTAAGAAAAACAAGTGGCCTTGTCATATGACGGGGCAGCTAGTATGTCATTTCTCCACACCAATGACCAAACCGCAGTCCTCTCAGATCGTGATGTGTGTCTCCAGGGCTGGGAGGTTTCCTCCAGAGAGCTTGTGCTCAGTGGAGATGTGGTCCTACTGCCCCACGTCCACAACACAGAAGGTTCTTCTGGCGGAGGTGGAGGAACTCTGATACTCAAAATGTTGTTCGGCCAGCTACCGTTAGGCCTGCGTACTCCGTTCCCCAGGTACAAACACAGGGCAAGGACAGCATTTCTATTGGACGGTTCCACCATGGCTGGTGAAAAATTAAGACAAAAGAGACACGTCTATAAAGTTCAGTATTCTTAAAATACCACCGTCATACAGTAAAACACTTAACACATAAAGCAAGTGAAGTCGAAACGACTTCACTTGCTTTATGTGGGTTCAGTCCAAAAATGTATATGTTTTTTACACAATCACAACTGATACCAATCATGTCATGTTATAACAGATCACGAAAGTCGAACTGGTCACTAAAATGACCCGTCTCTCTCTCTCTCTCTCTCTCTCTCTCTCTCTCTCTCTGTCTGTCTGTATCTCTATCTCTATCTCTATCTCTATCTCTATCTCTATCCATCCTTTCCAAAGCACATTGTGCGACCTAACTATATTGGCAGTGCAGTGGTCCCAGAATGGCCGGACTACATAGAGCTCAAAGACCAGGAGCAGATCGAGGGACTGACCAAAGCCTGCCAGCTGGCAAGACAAGTGTTGCTACTGGCTGGACGTTGTTTAAAGGTAGGTCATATATGCGTCATATGCATGCTTCCCCTAATTTCTCGTCTGGGATTAATAAAAGTAAAGTAAAGTACATACTTATTATTCTGAATTAAAAAGTACACATGTGTTTGGATACAAAACTGGATATCTAAGTAGTTTGCCATGAGTAATAATGTCAACTTGCTATCCCCTACTTCTTTTCAGGGTGTCAGAATGCACTTGCGTGTGTGGACCCCCATTGTCCGTCCGTCCGTCTGTCAAAAGGTATAACACATGTGTCTTGTCGTTGTTTTTTTTTAATGTTTTTAGGTTGGCATGACAACAGACGAGGTAGACTTCATAGTGCACCAAGAGACGATTAAACACAACGCGTACCCCTCCCCTCTCAGATACGGGGGGTTCCCCAAGTCGGTCTGTACGTCCGTCAACAACGTGGTCTGTCACGGTATACCGGACAGGTAACGCATCAAATACACGTATTAATTTCACATTCCTTTTTTCTTTTTTGGAATTTATACGTTTTTTACAGTATTGTTGAAAATGTTGCCATGCTTGTTCTCAGATCTTGAACTCAAAGTTTTAATCAAAGTTAAATCTCCAAGATAAGCCCCATTCATGCTTACACGTGGTTATTCCTTGCAGCCGTCAACTCCAGGATGGAGATATCATTAATGTTGATGTGACTGTAAGTTCATGTGCCCTTACTGGTTTTACAAACACACAAACACACACGTGCACAAACAAAAGTAATTTGAATGCTCTGATGCAAAAGGCTATACAGTCAATAACGGCATTCAAATTAAATAGGTTTACTTTGAGGGCTACCATGGCGACACCTCGGAAACCTTCTTGATTGGCCAGGTGGATGAGGTCGGGCAGCGGCTGGTGGAAACAGCCAGGCGCTGTCGAGACGAAGCCATCACTGCTTGCAAACCTGGCGCACCGCTCTGTGTCATAGGGAACACTATTGGGTATTGACACCTTCCTTCCCTACCTTCCTTTCCTACCTATCTACAATAAACAACATAAATTAGCGAAATCCTTTATTTGTGGCGGGTAATGTCTTGCTGTGCATTTACAGTGAGATAGCCTGCGCAAATGGCTTTAAAGTGTGTCCCTATTTCATCGGCCATGGAATAGGCTCCTACTTTCATGGCCATCCTGAAATCTGGCACCATGGTAAATTTGTCTTTTATTCAAAATCGAAAAGTTAAATAAAGTTTTCAGTTTTCTCATTTCAATTTAACGCTCTTGCCTTTTTTTTCCCCCTTCTGTTAGCCAATGACAATGACATGACCATGGACGAAGGCATGGCCTTCACAATAGGTAACTCAAGCTCCCGTGCCTGTTCACAATCACGTGTGTGTGTGTCTGTAAACGTGGTATGTTCACCATCCTCTCTGCTTCACAGAACCCATAATAATGGAGGGATCTTCCGAGTTTAGAATCCTGCGAGATAAGTGGACCGCGGTGTCTGCAGATGATAAAAGGTATGTTTATATAGGGTCCAGCAAAGAGATAACGGTTAACCATTGGTACACTGTCAGGTCAACATCGTACCGCACCCTCGACTAACATGAGATAATGTATACAGTTTTTTAAAATTATTATTATAATGGAGCTTGTGAATCAGATCCGATACGTGCATGTTTGTGTTTTCATGTTACTTGTGTTTCGTCACGCAGGTCTGCTCAGTTTGAACACACGGTGGTCATCACGTCGGACGGAGTCGATGTCCTCACCGAGCTTCCCGAAGAGAGCAGTCCGTGACCTGGAAGACTCCCATGTGTGTCCCAGCCTGGACACAGTATATTTAGTGCGTAGTGTGTGTGCGCAGTGTGTACATTTCAACTTGTATGCATACAATGTAAAAAGACTATAAAGTATCGTAATTTAACTTTCATGCCATATGTCTGTGTTTTTATTTTAAAGGTATTTCAACAATTTGACAATTTATTAGACAAAGGATATAAGAGTATGGTCTTGGGAGTACCTAGAACCCTAATAACTGTAGTTTAGTTTCCTTCGTGCCTATGTTGTTTTGGATTACAATGCATTCGTTGTTTTTTTTTGTTTAAATGGCAGATTATTAGCTTCAACGACAGGTCTGGCCAATCAGCAATCATTGATTCTCTGTCCACTGGTCTGTACTGTACTGCTAAACTGCACTACAGTAAGGGGGGGGCATTTTGCTGACTGTCTGTATCCCTGAGTCTGTGTCTCTGCACCACACAATACTGGACAGAAAGGGCACTAACTTCACTTATTGAGGAAGAAGACTAGTTAAACTATGTGTATTTATTAAATAAAAGCTATGACATGCATTGTTAGCATACAGTATACTGTAACAAACAAAAGTCAATAAACCCAGCAAATGAGCATATAGTTGAACCCAGACTTATCATTTAAAAGATTGATAACAAATGTTGAATACATTGAAACAAATAAACTTTACTTTCCTTGCCTTTGAACACTAGCCTCTGAATATTTAATATTTAACCATGTTAACTGTTCACGGTGGCCTTACTCCAGTGTTTCTCAAAGTGTCAATAGCATTACTGGAGGGGACGCGAGGGACTGGGAGGTCAACAAGTTAATCTTGGCTCTAAAACTGTAAATGTCTCACTTCATTACGTTTTAATATTTTTTTTTTTGGCGAGAAAGTAACCATGTAGATTCCCAATATGTTATCAGCTTTCTAATTAAATGCCACGACTTTTACGAGTTTACTGTATGGCGGAGTCTGCCTGTCCGGTCCATGGAGGTAACGTTATGGGTCCGGTCCACAGTGCGCTGCATCAAAAACCATGTTTTGCACTGACTGAAGCACATATTCTCCTCCGATTATGCACGCAATATTATTCTTTTTGCGATTATTCTTTTTCCAATACAGAGATAGCAATGCAGATTGGTTGTCCCTTTCATTTATAACACATCCCGTCCTTGCAATTCAACTCAATGAACGTAGCCTACTTGAAGCGACTGACAGTGATACCACGAAGTGGAATTTATTGAGTTGGGGACAAAGAGGTGTCTGGCTATCAATAATAGGTTGTTGGCAACTAGATTTGACAAGTGGACAAATGATATGATGCACAGCAAATATGCAGTAGCCTACACTAGCGAAAGTGCATTTCCTCGTCCATCTCTCTCATTTGTTGAACAAGCAGATCTCTCCTTGAACCGACCACCTTCTCTTTCTTCTCTTCCCCTCTCTCTCTCAGCAAAATAACATTTAAAAGCTCTTCCTCCTCTATAATATCATCATCCATTTCGTAGTTGACCGGCACCGGTACAGCCATCTTTCCCGATCAGAATGGAAAACAAATGAAAACAGCTCTCTAAATACCTCAGAATAAACTCTTTCCCTCAGAAAGTTTCTCTCAGAATGACACGCGCCCGGCTGATTGTTGCCATAGAGACGATGCATTTGTTGTCATTCTGAGAGGAACTTTCTGAGGGAAAGAGTTGCGCCAACGAATCACCTCTTCGCTGACCTGTTCCAGTTGTAGCCTGCAGCTGCTCACAGTGGAGCAGTCTGACAGGACAAAGAAAAACGACAGTTAATCCAAATGCTTCGGAGACAAACAAGGGTAATGTTGACCAACCTAAAAAAAAACGTGTAAAGAAAACTGTGACTAGTTATTGGTGGAGACTAGTTACTGATGGAGACTAGTTATTGGTGGATAATTGTTATTTGTGGGGCATGTTAGTGTTAATTTTCTTGAGAATTGTAATTTTAGTCAGACAAAAGGTGATTATTCTTTCACATTGCTTGCTTTTGTCAGAAAACATTACATGATTACTTGTAGGAAAGCTTAAATTCAAGGACTCTCAAGTACTTTTCCAAGCACTATTTGTGCATTTTCATGGACTTCACTTTTTAAGCTGCTAATTTGTTTTGAATGATTCATAGCCAATTCACTTAATTATAATGACTTGTAAGACAGTGTTATGTGGTTCAGTAGATTTTCAATGTTCAGTTGATTTGCACCTTGTGTGAACCCTGTGAAAGGAAGGAAGGCTCATTATATCGTTTATATTTCAATAAATGTAAACCTGCCCCATGTTGTGACACTTTTGTTGGGGTGAGGGGGGGGCTCACAATTTTTTTGTCCTCCCAAGGGGGGCTTGACAAAAAAAGTTTGAGAACCACTGCATTAAGGTATGGATTACCTAACCCTGGGAGTGTTAATGCTGAAGTGAAGGGTTCAAGGCAGGACCATGGTACACACGACAACACATCATGCTCAGAATGATGATCTTTAGCATCTTTTGCATTTGGAAATGCGCAATAAACGCATCTTGTGTGCATTGAGACTCACGAGGCTCAAAGTAAACTCAGAGTCCAATGAATCCTGCATAGTCGTTATTGTATTCACCGGATGTGTCAGCGGGATTTGGGACTAAACGTATGGCTTCAACCAACTGGGTCTGAAGTTAGAGCACAGGTAATGTGCAATTCCCCCATAAACATCGTAGGGACCGAACTGTCACGATGCAGCCATAGTCTGTAGGCCTTTCGTGAAAAACAAAAACAACAGTTCACTTGAAACTCGCACATCGGGGGGGAGGGGGGGGAACATATTTCACTTCCATAAATGTCATCGTCGACATCAACCGCGACGCGGGGTCTTCCCGGGGGGTCGTGGCGTTTAAAAGCATCTCCGCGGCACTTCTTCTTTTATACACTGTGCGAACGCCGAAGGGACGGTTTTTACCTCACTTGATATTTACACACATATAAACACGCAATTAGCTAAATAATTGCCGCACTCGCTCGGGAAGGAACTGCGTGGTTGAATGTGGTCTTCGCTGGTCATCGCGGCAGTTAAGTTAGCACTCATGTCTAACACTAGGGCAGCCGGGGACGACACTTTTCCAACCCATTTAAGATTTAGCCCTTCCGTAAATAGAAATAATTATGCAACATACGTATTTAATGTCAAAGTTACTAAAGTTAGGGCAGAGACCTTTTTCTTTATTTTTTACGTAAACTTGAATACATTATTCCTCCCATACCAGTTGTTTTAATGTTGTCTGTTACAAATACTGTAATACTGCTTAGTTAATGCATATTCATGCATATTACATGGTATTTACGGGGCGATTGTGCCATACCATTAGTTAATGCCTGTTTTAATGCATGACGCATCAATCACAATATATTCTTACTTTAGGTACAGCCGTTTTTGGAAATTCTGCCAAAATCTATATATAGATAATATCTTTAATATATAACACTTAATGGCAGACAAAATAGGCAACCAAAGGCAAATCAAATTTACTAATGCATTTAACAGGGATAAAATGAAACTAGATGAAATAACCTGAGAACCGACGTAGCGATCTGACAGCAGCACACAAGGAAAATGTTTTTCCGTATGTGTGGGTTACGTAATACACTTGGGCCCACGTGTTGAGACCAACTGACGGGGAAGAGAGACGGAGAGAGCGGAGAATGTTGCGTTCTTCAAAGAAAGTGCGTTGAATTATTCAATCAAGTTAATGAAAGTTCATGAAAAATGCAAATCTTCCAAGCTGCGCCGCCCGTGACAGACGCTTCCCTCACTACAATTGATTGTAATCCCCACCCCCCCCTTCGTTTCAAATAGTTTACGCTTCTCCCCATGAACGAAGGTCCCTAGTGTTTTTGCGTTTGAGATGAAGATTTAGCGCGTATAAACTACGGGGCTATATTTAGTTGTCATATTTGCCCTAACAAAAAAATATCACAATTTCTAAGTAGGTTATTTTGTCTAGGCTTCTGAATACACACGGATTAGATATGGGCAATTTCGCAGAATGCCCAGACAGAGACCTGTATAAGCCTACATTTGCAATGCAATGCTTTTGCTCTCAAAAGGCCTGGGTTTTGTGAATGGGATTCTTCTTCGTTGGTGTCGATGTGTCTTACGGGTACCAATGCCAGCCCTGCTTTTCACCCTCCTAAGAGGATTTACTATATGAAGGTGAACGCGTCTATCCTTTCCCAGCTGTTTAAAAGATCTCCCATATATGAGCCATCTGGGCTGTTGGTTGCATACGATGGCCCATTAATTAAACCCTTCTCCTGTCCTGTATCTGTGTTGTGTGTTCATGTCTGCATCCGTGCTGTTTAAAGGGCACCGGGTGCTGTGGAAACAATGAATGCCTTATCTTTTCGGAATCGAATTTGAGTTCAGATTCGAACATGGGTTGCACACATTGGAGTGGGAAATGAAACGTTATGTTCTGTTTGTGGATACTTTGGAATCATTAAAAACCCTCAATGTGCCGAATTGATTTGTTCCTTAAATTTATTTTCAAAGACAAAAAAAAGATTAAAGTGCTTCTAGTCTGGTCTTAAATTGACAAAAAATAACAATTTGTGCCTGTTTTTTTTTCAAAATGACTTTTATTTTGCAGAGGGATGGGGTACAAATGTATGTATTAGTGTAATCAATTATTGCTTATTGCGAAGTCGATACATAGATTCTGATTTCACCACTGAAATACGGTTTGAAGCATATCCCTGTGACATTCAACTGGCCCTACTTCCAAATCCTCTAGTTCCACAGATGAATTGAGATTTTAATTGTAGATTATTAAAAACTTACAACATTAGGAAAAGGGCAGGAAACCGTTAGATATTTCCTTTCATGTCATATTTTTTACTCCGGCACCTGAATTAATCTCCAATCTCCAAGCATTGTGAAGTGAATATTATTTTCAAAATTCTGATTCATATCATTCATTCCCCCCCCCCCCCCAACAACAAATTAAGTCAAATATTTGTGCAATATATTTCCAAAGTGTTATTTATGGGTTTAATCTACACCGACGACTAAACGGATTGGTTTGTGTGTGACACGGCGTTAACTAATTAAAATCATAAGTACAGTGTAATGAGCAATGTATGGCTCCACTGGCGTGAACACAGCCAGGGGATGTGCTCGGCGAGAGGCCCCACCATTATTCAAAGCGGCTTACGCGCGGCGGCCAACGGAAGCCCCGAGGAGAACGCAGGTAAGACCACAGTGAATCCAAACGGAGATCTCATTAACTTTGTGCAAACTAGCCCGGGCTCGGGTTCATGC
>OMNR01058096.1:6320-16663 GCA_900303205.1 Mora moro
GTTATCTGCAATAATAGGTCAGCGATAGTTCAGAAGCCTGTGGGATGTTTAAACAACCCGACAGAAGAAGAAGAAGAAGAAGAAGAAGAAGAAGAAGAAGAAGAAGAAGGGGAAAAAAAAATACTGATAATTTTTTTGCTACTCCTATGTCCAACAAAATACCTCTCGATTTAGAAACGCACACACACACACACACACACACACACACACACACACACACACACACCCATCCCCCCAGATTTGCCGTTTGGCAACGTTGCTAACGTGTGTTGGGGCGTTGCCGTGGAGCCAAGTTAATGTTTTATATTAGAAGTACAGCCCTCTTGGCGAGGCCAAGACTCACGCTGTTCCACAGTCCTCCTCCTCATAACTCAATACACATGCCAGGGCTCTGTTTTGCCCATAATGAGGCAGAAAAAGGGGAAAACATTTTACAACTGTGTGTTACTGAAATTAACAGTGAGCTTAGGCTTTATTTAATTGATTTCGTTTTAATGAGCGTTTTCTTCCCCAAACTCGTTCATTTATGGCTCTGGTTACGTTCTCGCCATGTGATTCAATCCAGGAAGTATTTGTTACTTATTCACCAATATATATATATATATATATATATATATATATATATATATATATATTCTGATTAAATATGATATATTTATTAAGTAAATATGATACCTGTTGTTCATTGGTCATTGTCTCTGCTGTGAGCTCATTGTAGACTCTCAGACAGTGGCAGCATGCAGGTGCAGCAGGGACGCAGTGAAGTGGTGCTCTTCATGAAGAAGTCTTGGAGACCAAGTCAGCATATTTAGGCTCCAGGTTCTCCCTGGTCTTGACATCCCTTATTGCAGGTTCATCTTCATCAGATGCCACCATGGATTTCAGTATCATTGTTTTCATTGTCAGGACCATGGAAACCGATTGCGAGTGCTTTCAGTGCATATCAGTGTTGTAACTGTCTTGATAAGTTTGCACACTTTGATCACTTCCTCTGCGAGTCTCTCACAAGGGGCACTCCGGGTCTGAAAAATGAGGGTGGCTCCAAAACGGAGTCAATCCCCATAGACCCCCATGTTAAAATGCTCAACTTTACAGATGAAATAAAGATGTTTACAGCTTGGTACAAAAAATGGTGTTGGTCTCTATAGCTAATTTCCCCCTTCATGACAACTGTACAGGGGGTGAAGGGTGAGTTTTTGCTCGTTGCACTTTTATGCCTTTTTTGCACTTTTTTACTTCCCTGCTCTTATGTAGGAAATATTTTTGTATTACCCTGCAATTTGGAATGCTGGAAGACCTGCTCTATTCATATCTTTATTTACCTCAGAAATATATTGCTGTCTCTTTCGAACAAATGTACTTGTAAGTCGCTTTGGATAAAAGCGTCTGCTAAATGCCCTAAATGTAAATGTAAATGAGTCGGGCACTGCCAAGATGACGCCGGCCGGGAGCCGCCCACTGAGCTTCAAAACGGCTCTTCAGACACCAATGGGTGACGTCACGGAGACTACATCCATATTTTATACAGTCTATAGTCTCTCATCTATCATTTTCAGACAAAGTCACAATATCTTTGATATTCTTCTTCACAGCTTGGTCAGTCTGCAGAATACGCTGCAACTTTCTGCTCAAGGTATCTCTCAACCATGTCATGGCTTGAATTCCACCTGGACATCTTGGGTGACTTTGTGGCTTGGTAGGTGCAGCGTCTCCTGTTTTCTCTTCAAAACATGTGCAGCAGTTGTGCTTTTGTGAAAGAAGGATACCACTTTCCGGATGTTTGCTAGGAGACGAGAGATCTGGTTAACTAACATTGCCTTTTGAGATGCTAGATTAATAACATGAGTGAAGCATCCCAATCCAGGCAATACAACTGCATTTACAATATTTGTAGTGTTGTCAGTAGTCACAGGAATGGTAGCATTACCCCTCTCTGACTTCCACCCTACAACTGCTGCCCTTAGCTCTTCTCCCAAGTTAAAACTAGTGTGACTCTCAGTGGGATGTGTTTGAAGAACTGGGCTTTTTATCTTCCAATTTGCCCTAATGAAATGAGCAGTTGCAGTAAGGTAGCTTTCTGTAGCTCTTGATGTCCAACTGTCTGTAGTTAGTGCAACAGAAGTCCTATCTGACAACCTTGCGTCAATTTCTCGTTTTGTTTTGTCGTATAAGGCAGGTATTACTGTCTGACAGGGAGGAATAGTGTATCACGGGTCAAGCACTTTAAACATGTTCCTGAATCCTGTATTCTCTACCACAGAGATGGCTCTCATATCTGCCACTATAAATAGATAACTGCTATGGGTGCAGGTATCTCTTTGGTCATACTCAAATGAGCCGCACATTGATGCCTGAACACTGCTCCTAGGCTTTTCGCCCAGTCCCGCCAATTGTCACATCCGGGTAATGGCGGCACAAATGAATAGGCATGTTACCTGTATTACCACTCAAATAGGCTATCGTCAAGAGCCTACATCCACCACTCGTTGGTCATCCCCGTTATAGTTAACGTGGAAACCGAAGTCTTCCCAAACTGCCGACCTGAATGATACTGGGGGGGGGCTTCTAGTTCTGGCTTGCCAACATTTGCCATGTTGCTTGCTTTGTGTTTAGCCTTGCTGCTACGACTGAGCTCTGTTCAGCAGCAAGCCCCACAGCTCCACCTGCGCGCCAGACTCATGTCACTTGACAAATCACTTTCATTAATCTTTATGGGGATATTTTGAGTTCCCCACGTTAATTGCAGTATAAACGCCATCATTTTTTAATATAAATTAATTAATACAATTAATAAATTAATACAACCGATTAATGTATTAGCGACCTGTATTGTATTTGTATTTGTCACCATGTTGGAGATTCAAGCAAGTTTCAAACAAGGTAAGCATGGACTCCTGTTGCTCTTGCTCCTGCACCTCCCTTGTAGAAAACATAGCTCCCCTAGAGAGACGTATCATTCAGCTAGAGGGGGAAAAGACAGTCATCCAACATCCAGCCTGGGTGGTAATATTGGTCACAGCAGCGAATGCCAACTGGAGGTTTATAGTACACCAACACAGCATATATCTATATAATGATAGACATACAGTATATCTACCATTAAATGAAGCTACCCCACCCAACTATGTTAGCTCACAATTATCCCAGAATCAAGAAAAGGTGGTGGAGAGGCTCTAATCGCTAATTCAAAACTCATCCTAAGACCGACAATATCAATTTTCATCATTTGAGGTGCTTGCCTTCTGCTCCTCAGTTCCTATTAAACAAACATAAAGCATTGCAGATTCATTCTTCTTAGCTATAGTTTACCACCCACCAGGCCCATACTCAACTTTGCATGGATCTTGACCCATGGTGTTGAAATTTCAGACTGCTACGACTGCCAGGCTACTTACAGCTGCCATCATATCACCCCTACCCACTACTGCAGTCATGGCAGATAAGTTACCCGTCACTTGCTCCTCTCTCTAACTATAGGGGCTCCATGGACAATCTGCTGACTTCAACATTGCCATATCTGCAGCCATTGACTCTTTGAACTACGAAAAGACCAGTGCCATGGTTCAATGAAGACACCCGCACCCTCAAAGGAAGCTGCAGAAAACTAGAATGCAATTGGCGTTCAACTAAACTTGAAGTCTATCATCTTGCATGGCATGACAGCCTGCTCAGTTACAAAAACGCAACTACTACTCCAATTCTCTGAACACAAAATCGAATCAATTAGAAAAGAAATTGATGCTTCCCCTTCATCTTGAACATCATACAAGAGTGACACTATGTGTCCCGTCTGAAGCAACCCTCCTGCAGTTCAGCACAATCTCCTTTGATTAACTGGCTAAATGAACACAGGCATCTAAACCCACTATATGTATGCTGGATCCTCTCCCTACCAAGGTTCTTAAAGAACTCTTCCCAGCAGTTGGATCTGCAATGCTCAACATCGTGAACTCTTACTGGAACAATTCCCTCTACTTTTAAGACTGCTGTGATTAAACCTCTACTAAGAAGCCTGGCCTAGACCCTGACTCAGCAGCTATTGGCCCATCTCTAACCTTCCTTTCCTTTCTAAAGTACTAGTAAAGTAGTAGAATTGTAGCTAACCAAACCATCAATCACCTGATGATGAATAACTTATTTGAACCTTTTCAGTCTGGGTTTAGGACTTTCTATTTCACTGAAACTGCTGTGACCATGGACAGAAATCCAAGCTCCCTGCTGGTGCTGCGTGACCTATGCCATGTTCGACACAATTGACCATAGCATTCTTCTTGATCGTCTCAAACACTATGTTGGCATCAAAGGCTCGGCTTTTCTCTGGTTTAGATCTTATCTCACAAATAGAACACAATTTGTTCCTTGTGAAGATTCAAAATCGAAACCCTGCAACCTAAGCTTTGGTCTTCCCCAAGGGTCAGTCCTTGGTCTCTTTGCAATCTACATGCTTCCTCTTGGCAATATTCACAGCAACGGAATTAGCTTTCACTGTTATGCTGACGACACTCAAATTCACATTACTATTGGATCGCGACTCCTCCCAGATCCAGAAGGTTGAATCTTGCCTGACTGCAATTAAAAGATGGATGTCCCAAAACTACTTAACACAGAGAAAACTGAGCTGATAATCATCGGCCTGAAGCAACAATGAACACAATTTAAATTTGTCACACAATCTCCCAAATTCCTGTGTCAAAAATCTTGGTGTCTTGTTCGACCCTATGCTTTCCTTTGATCAACATGTAAAAAGTATTCCCAGAACTGCATTCTTTCATTTTGGAAAAATTGCTAAAATCAGACCAATGTTATCCGCAGCGGGTGGAGAGACGCTCATCCACGCATTTATATCGTCTAGACTAGATTAGTGTAATGCACTGCCGAACTACAAAAAGCCTCCAGCTTGTGCAGAACACTGCTGCTAGACTACTAACTAGAAACAGACAATTTGACCACATTACTCCTATTCTCTCCTCCCTCCACTGGCTTCCAATTGATGCCAAGTCAGATTGTAAGGTGCTACTACTTACCTATATAATCCTACATGGAGCAGCACCTTCCTACCTGAAGGACTTTATTATTCCCTACTGTCCTTCTCGGCCCATCTGGTCTTCAGGAGCTGGCCTTCTATCAATTCCAAAAGTTAAAAAGAAATCAGGAAACAGAGTGTTCTCTTATCGAGCACCCTATCTGTGGAACAGTCTGCCACCTGTAATCAGGGAAGCTGACTCTGCTGAAAAATCCAAATCCAAACTTAAAACCTACCTCTTTACTCCCTCATTTGGTTCCTAGGAGTGTCCCTCAGCTCTCATTACAGCTAAATCAACCTGTTAGCTAGCACTACCCTCCCCTGCTGTCGTTACGTACTAGATTAGAGGTTTCCAACATGTTCCTTTCCAGCCTGCCCCATCTAACCATAATGTTGTCTCAGTTTTAGTGTGTTGCTGTGATAATGATTAGACGCCTGGCCACCCCACCCCACCTCCCTACATAAGCTACCAGCTTGCTCACCAGCCAGCACCTCATCACCACGGACAATTTCAATTTATAAAATTGTACTTAAAATGTTTGCTTGTAATACTACTATGTATGTCAATTATGGCACCCATTGCACTCCTAACCATCCCTGGAATGAGGGATCCCCCACTGCGTTCCATCTCAAAGTTTCTTCCTTGATAATTAAGGGAGTTTGTTCTTGCCCTTTGGGGGACTAGGGGCTAGGGTCAAAATATATGGCCTGTAAAGCCCTTTGAGACTCTAACTACAATTAAGGGCTATACAAATAAAATTGACTTAACTTGACTTGCCTTCAGGAAAAAGCCTTTCATACATTGATTCCTGCAAAAATATAGCTTGGAGTAACAATAATTACCCCAGATATTGAAACAATAAAAGGCTGTGGTATCCTACCACAAACTTTCCACTGATCTCGTACAGGAAGAGAGCACAACAGAAAAGTGAGCACCAGGAAAGCATGTCACGTTGAAATATCTGTGATTGTACGGGAGCAGAAAAATATTAAACATTGACACATTTTGCTTCAGCAGAAATTCCAGACATACAGCCCTTGATGCATCTCAAGTATGAAACATAACGAAAGCCTTGTTTGTTGCATATGATGTGGTCCCTGAAGCATACAGGCAGAATTGTCATCTCAATGTAATTCAGGAGAAAGCTACATGGATAAGATATGTGGCCAAAAAAACTGAAAGCTAAGTATCTAAAGAAGTTTCAAGGGCTGTTTTTCCCAAATGTTGTCATTTTATTTAACTGAATGTTAAAGATCAATAAAATACCGTTATGGTGGCTGACTCATATGAGTTACCTCACTACAAGGATTTGGAGAGAGGATATACATCTGCTGAGTGAAGGTCTAAAGTTTATTGACATTAAATACAATTGTACAATTGTTTAATCCAGTCATTAAATGTGTGATTAAGTATGTATTAATTATAGTGATGGACAACAGGATCTAAAAACTTAAAGTAACCATAACATATCACAGAGGGATGTATCCACTGCAAACCTACCAAATACCTAGAAAAAAAAAACTAAAAAGCATATTCATATTAATCTCAAAGTCAGCTAATAAACTCAATCTTGGAAAGATTGTAGCTTCATAGCTTCATTCAGCTGCACCATCAGCGTAATGTTAGTGTCCAGTAATTGGCCGCCCACTTGGCTACGCAGCCAGGAGGGTAACTAGACTCCACCCATTAAATTGGCTTGAAGGAATAGAAGGAAATCGATAGACTGAAATTACGTGAGATTACAATGGATTTGATGGAACATCATTTTCTGATGCTTAATGTACACCATAATAACCCTTAATAACACAATTAGATACTTTTTTCATGTGTGACTGAAAGGTGAGCTATCCAGCTCCATACAGCCTGCATAGATCCTCTCCTCTTTTACCAATGACTTGTTCAAGTTGAGTTCAAGTTGAATGTTGTATATTTTAGTTATCAATGGTAAAATGTTGCAGTTTTTTCCATATTGTAGCACCAACAATTTCCATAGTGTTGAAATAAAAAGTGATTGTAAAAAAATATTACTTGCAATGTGAAATCTTTATTACTACTCATATAACAACTAAGCCTTATTAATAATACATAACATGTTATGGTGTAATTATGAGCTATAAAAGAAGCAAATTATCTAGGCAGATTGATGCTCGATCGATGCTAGTATCAGTTTGCTTTCAATTTATATATGCAACATATTAATGTATAATAATAATAATAATAATAACAACAACAACAATGATGTTGGTTATTATTATACTTATACTTAGAATTATTAACATCTTTATTTGCTGTGATCTGCCCCCCTCTACTGTAAACAAGGGTGTTACGAAAGTTCTGCCGAGATCTCTCTAAATATTTGGTTGAAACATCTGTTTGTGGAGCTATTATGACTTACAGTTTGTCTGTCTTCGTGACTGCAATGTATGCATGGCCTGAACATTTGTATACCTGAGTATGCCCTAACAATCATACAGTCCATTATTTTAGTGTTTTTTTGTGTTATTATTGATAGGCTTGCCATTTCCACAGCTTACCATATCACTGTTGTTTCACAGTAAAATTCATTTCCTAAATCCATTCAGACAGCCATGAGACAAGGACATGATCCATTATTTACACAATAAACCATTTCACTCCTCTCTGACCCAGAAAGAATACATTTGTCACTTCTGCTCAGTACTCCCGTTTGGTAGTTAGTAGAGAGAATGAGAGAGAGCAGAGAGGGACCCCAAATAATACATATACCAAATAATACATATACCAAATAATACATATACCAAGGACGCTTTCGGGACACTAACTTGGATTCTAGGATTCTATTTTGGTTCATAATTAGTCTGCTGAACTTTGTGGACTGCACGTCTTTATATAATAAAGCATATAATAAGTATTATGTTTTTGGTTTATTCCACCATCTTTAGACTGTATTTATTGACTTTAAATTAATGTATCTATCATAATTTATTCACCTCATAAAAAGAGAACCAAGCAAATAATGAAAAAAAAGTTGTAAAAAAAAAAATATATATATAAATATTTTTGTAATATAATTTTTTTTTATATAATATATTTGATATATAATATCATTTTTATATATATTTTATATTATTACATGTGACACACGAACATGAACATGTAGCCAGCAGAGGACATGCTTGACTCAGGAGATGAACGATCAAAAAACAATTCCAAACCAATATCAATCCAGTCAGGAAATAAAACTAACTGCCAAACGAACAATGGAAAAAACTAACCAAAACATAATACTTTTTGGCTGAGGTATCACTGTAACTTTCAATTACTACATTGTGGGACTAGTTTTCTTCTATTGTCACTGTTGAGCACAAGTGAACCCGCATCAAACCACCATTAAAAACCCAAACTGATTACAAACCATTTAATTTGATAGCTAAAACAGCACTTCTCCATTTTGGGATGAACAATTAATCACGAAACCAGACACACAAATACAGAAAAACCAATTTGACTCCAGTGGTTGCAGCATTGAATCACACTGCGAGACATGCTAAAGCTAATTTGCCAAACAAATTAGTTGATTTAATTTGAAAATCTAACTGGCAAAGTTATAAAATGTCTTATTGTGATAAAAGTGCTTCTACCGAACATTTATAGTAATTGTTTCAAAGGACCCCTACTGTTATGGGGGTTAGAAGCCTGTGCCATTTGCAATTTTTTAAACATTGTGATTGTCAAATGGGTTTGCTCTGGAGCTAAACCATTACAAACACAGTGCAATATTGCTCTTCACTACTGGAGTCCATCTTATTTGCACCGGTAACACATGCTAATTTGTTTGCAAGTAAGTATTTATTTATTTATTTGTGCTATATCAAGTGACCCCCTGCTAAACATGCTAACAGTAGTTTTACAAAAACATGAGTTTGCCTGGTTCACATGCAAACTACTTCAAGTTAAACATAACCAAAAAGTAGTATTTTTTTTTCAGTGAGAACTGACTGAAAATGTGGGACCTTTAAAAACTGTTCAAATGATCATGGTCCTAGAAATGGTGTACACTGTAAATGCTGCAATTATTTCGAAATGTATTTTCTAATTTGACAAAATTGTAGAATCAAATTTTACGTTTGGGCATCTGCCTCATTTGACATTTTTATAGATTTTTATATATATTAGGGATGTGCACAATTCACTTTTTTCATGATAGAGTAATCGGTGGGTGGTATGAGCCAATAATCGATTATTTAGATTTGCCGTCAGGATCAGAAACCTTGCAGGTGCTGAATGGAGTAGAAATGTTCCTATTTGCGGTGCAAAATCTTAGCTGGTTGCATTCTACCCTACGCATTGGGAGGGGCCAAACAGCTAACAATATGAAATTGTTGCTACAGCCAATATTATCCATTGGTATTACATTTTTGTGTTTTGTTGGCTCTCCGACCTTCAGAGTGCATGTCCATCCTCTCCTCTTGTCTCCCTCATGCATTCAATTACTTTTAATTTGTCAGCTTGGGTTTTTTCATTAAGCCCGAAGCATATATTCCCTCATATTTGTGGCGCGACACAAACAAGAACTCGAATCATATTGTTTTTACGTAGCAGTGCACACAGATCGTGAATGTTACATGGCTGTATTTTCAAATGGGAGTCAATTACATTCTACTTTGGACGTGGACATTAAAAAACATGGCCATGTGCTTTGACTTTAATGTGTATATAAGGCTTTGGCTATTTAATATGATGTGAAGCAGCATTTCACTATTAATATAGTTACACAGTTACACTAAAGTTCAGCCAAGTAGACGTTACCGTAAATTAAACTATAAGCTCGGGCTTCTGTCATTATCAACACCTAACCTGTATTTGGGACAGGCTTCTATTATTTTAGACACAGTGAAAAAATGGCATAGTCTGACTATGTTTAAGATCATAGAAGGACATACTAACATGTTTAAGAAAAAATGTAAAAAAAAATACTATGCACAATAAAAGATTGTTGACCCAAAATGAAAAATGGTTTATTTGCCGTCAAGAACGAATGATCAAATAATAAATTCCACCGACCATAATGTGTGTGTGTGTGTGTGTGTGTGTGTGTGTGTTCCCAGTGAGTAAAATATAAAGTATATTTAATACATTAAATATATTTGTCTGTGTTTAAAATCTTGTTTAAAATCTAAAAATAACATTGAGAGGAACTAAAAGTTGTAACACTTACATACATGTTCCAAAGTTTTGTTGGCCAGATGTGTCCCTTTAGAATGATTTAGTCACACTGTCATCATGACAGCTGCTACCATGGTAACCAATCAGTTCCACTTAAAAGCCATGTCTAGGATT
>OMNR01058099.1:0-10346 GCA_900303205.1 Mora moro
TCAATAGCAAAGTATTCTACTTTTTATTAAAAATAGCTTGGAAGTACCCCTTTTGAAAACACAACAATAAAAGAGACAACGTCTGAGCTGAATTGAAGTGTTTTCAGACACTTTTTAAAGAGGTTAGGGCTGTCTTCTAAAAGGTTTCAGGCGTTGGGGGCAGCCACCCTGAACGCTCTGTCCCCAAAATGTGGGCCCGATTTTGGCATCTAGTGATTGATGCCGTTTGGCTCCATGACGTGGTGGGCCCCTGCCACCTGGCTGCAGCAGACAGGGCAGGCCCACTTGCACTGGAGGCTTACGAGTTCTGGGGTCTTGGGTCTCTCTTGCGCTTTCCTCCTGAGCTGGTCAGCAAAATACAATAACGACAGAGCGTAACTCAGGCATAATGGAATTAGGGCCTGTCTTTGTTTGGCACATAGTCAATGGCCTCTGCTGTGATTAGGTCCTGACAGGATACTGCTCCTTGCCTGTCAGGAATACAGCGGCAATGCTATACTGTTGTGCAAGTGGCCAGGAAGGTCCCAGTGTCCCAATATCAACTACAGTAGCCTGTAGGCCAATGGAGTGGCTGCATTTTTTCACCATATGTAGCAACTCTGACACCTGAATTTCCCAGTTTGGGAAAACTAAGAATGACAACCAGCACAGATAACGTCCAGGTTTTTTTAATTATTAAGTTGAAATATTATTTTATTAACCAAGTTAATAGAAAACAGGCTTTAACGCTGGTGTTTCATGTTCTATTTTCCAGCTTTGAAGTGCGTATATTTGTGGGGAGAATCACAGCCATGCGAGGTCTCCACCTCACTCTCATCGCGATCTTCACCGTACACAGATGCAATGCCGGGAGGATTTTAGTCGTCCCTGTGGACGGCAGCCATTGGATCAACATGGAGGTAATCCTCATAGAACTCCACTCCAGAGGCCACCAGCTCACGGTGCTGCGATCTCCCAACAGCTGGTACATCCCTGAGAACTCATCTTTCTACACCACCATTACTGTCACATCTCCAGAAGACCCAGGCGAAGGATTTGATCCGAGCTTATTCTCTTTTCTCATGCAGAGATCATTTGAACAAAACAAGATGACACCATTCTGGCATTTCATTGAGCGGCTAAAGGATCGAGTTCATACACTTCACATTTTTCACTCCGCAACTCACCATTTTATCTCCACCATATTGGAGGACACCAGTCTGGTAACCAGGTTGAAAACGTCCCACTTTGATCTGGTGTTAACGGACCCTGCCTTCCCTACAGGGGTCATACTAGCACAATATCTCAGACTACCGATGGTCTATAGCGTCCGTTGGATCAACGCTGGAGAAGCACATGGAGAACTAGCTCCGTCCCCACCTTCCTATGTTCCAACGCACACCTCACTTTACAGTGACAACATGAACTTTCTTCAGAGGACAAAGAACCTATTGTGGTACGTAGAACGTATCCTGATAGAGGAGGTGTTCATAATGCCTGTTTACTCAGAACTGCTGCAGCGTCACTTCCCTCCTGGAGCCGACCTGCGCTCCATGCAGCGATCAGCTGACATCTGGATGATAAGGGTAGACTTTGTCTTCGAGTTTCCACGGCCTACCATGCCCAATGTGGTCTATATAGGAGGTTTCCAGTGCAGGGAAGCTAAGCCCATTCCTGCTGAACTAGAGGCCTTCATGCAGAGCTCTGGAGAACATGGAGTAGTAGTGATGTCCCTTGGAACTTTGGTTGCCGGCCTCCCAAAGGAAATGACAGAAGCTATTGCAGCAGCATTTTCCCAGCTCCCTCAGAAGGTGGTGTGGCGGTATTTGGGCCAGAGACCATCTAACCTTGCGAACAACACCCTGCTGCTGGACTGGCTGCCTCAAAACGACCTCCTAGGACACCCTAAGACTCGTGCTTTTGTTGCCCATGGAGGCACCAACGGTCTGTACGAAGCCATCTACCATGGAGTGCCAGTTCTGGGCCTGCCCCTCCTCTTCGACCAGTTTGATAACCTAATCCGTCTGAAGAAACGTGGGGCAGCACGGGTGGTGGAAGCCTCCTCACTCAATACAGAAAACTTCCTGGAGGCCCTAAGGGACATGCTGCAGAATCCCTCTTATCAGGACAACATTCAGAGACTTTCTCAGCTGCACCATGACAAGCCTCTTTCTCCTTTAGACACTGCTATATTTTGGATCGAGTATGTCATCAGGAACAAAGGGGCCGCTCACCTGCACTCAGTAGGTTCCGGCCTGCCTTGGTACTGCTACCATAGCATAGATGTGGTGGTCTTTCTCTTGGCTCTCAGCGTGGCCTCCCTCTGGGCATTGATCTATGTCTGCAGGCTGCTCTGTCACTGGAGATGCAGAACTAAGAGGAAAGTGGAGTGAAATCTCTTCTTTCAATTTCAAATTGATATTTTAAATTCCTTTCCTTTTCCATTTCCTAATTTATTTAAAAATAGAAAACAAACTCCAATCAATGTATACAGTATACAGCTCTTTCACAAAGATGGTAGGTTTCTCTTTGAAGTATTTACAAGACTGGTCATGTTGTCAACGCATGGTTTTGAAGCACGTTGTAAAAAATATTGTATATGACCCATTGTCTCAAATTCCTATTCATGGCTAAACAATTTGAATTGTGCATGGCTTTCCCTCCAGTGGTTCTGCATAGTCAACATTGTCTACTGCATCTCTGTGTTACTCACTTACTGTGATTTTTCAAGACAAATATAATCAATTAGAGACGTCCATATAACTTTAGTGCCATGTTAGTGAACTTGAATCAATAAAATGCTGGGTTTATCCTTCTTTTCCCTTTTTTTGTCTAAAAAAACCATCAAATGTTAACGTTCATGTAAGCTTGCAGTCGTCACATCGATCTTATTCACAACAAACACATTGTTCTTCGATATGATGTATACTTTTACACAGTATCGATATGTGAACAGTGTTAACTATTCTGAACATCAATATTCTCAACAGTCTCCTAACTGGGTGCACACAACACCCCCACCTGCCTGCACTGCATTAAAGGACAGATTAGATGCAAAATATATTGCGGGTACAGCAGACGTGAGACGTATCTAATCTCAGCTGTGGATCTCAGAACAGCTCGTCCTCCTCCGCTGAAAACTAAAAAGCTAGAATAGAGTGAGAAAAAAGAGAGCAAGAAGTCTAGAAAAACAGGAAGACAGAGAGAGAGAGAGAGGTGGGGAGGCCGTTCCTGGATAGACGAGGCGTTCTCCCAGTACAGGAACTTGCCTTTTAAAAAACGGGAGAAGTGGTTTTCCTGTGGAGGAAACGATCAGAGAATAGCCGAGGCCCAGCCTAGACGTTTTGTTCTCATCGTGGCAACACATGGGTCAGGCAAGCAGCAGAGCTGAAGCTCACCACCACCACGGCACACTGCGGTTCCTTGCTCAGAACATTATTAGGTAAGTAACCCGGGTTTGAGACATGTAGCCGACCATGGGTATTTCATTGGTAGTTTGAATGTTCTTTTTTTAATATAACAAGAGATCGTGTTGATCTTATTGGACATGTAGTTCATGCTCAGCCATACTTACATGCATAGTATGCGTGTATGGATTAAAAAGTTATTCATTTAATTTGTAACCTATAATAGGTTCATTGGAAGTCCAATGAAGAAGATAACTGCAACTTTTTCCCCTCAACAAGAGGACCACTCTTCAGGAGGATTCTCTTCCATCAGATGATATGTGTTTTAAGAGTCAATGCCTGTATTGACCTTTGTTGTTTTTGTTGGTGCTTGATCTAAATCCCATTTCTCCCTTTCCGTTTGTAACAAGGTGCGATCTGGGTGATCAAAAGGTCATTTCATTTGACACTTCTTCTGAGTGATCTTGAGCGAGAGGAAATGGCAGAGGGGAGCACACCGTACAACATGAAACACAACAGAGGTGGAAGCACGAGAAGGAAGTGCTAGTACTACCAAGATCAAAATGTAGAATTGGCAGTAGCATTTCATTCCATCTAATCCAAACCAAAAGTCTTACTTTATTGGATTATTTGTGAGCAAATTAACCCGATGTGATTGCCACCTGGTAGATTGATTGATTTCTACAGTCTACATAACTGAAAACAAGTATTTTACCATGTGAGGCGTTTGAGAGCTGTCACTTCTGTGACCGGCACTGACAGCGATTATGCTCAATGACAGCTGCAACGTCCCCCTGGATTCAGACACCGTTGGTCTGACCTACATCTACAGTGTGATTTTCACATTGGGCCTGCCTAGCAACCTCCTATCACTTTGGGGACTGTACCAACTGGGCCGCTCAGGTGGGGGTGGCTGCCAGCTGGTCTACATCCTCAACCTGCTACTGTCAGACCTCCTCCAGCTGCTCACCCTGCCGCTGTGGATCCTCTACCTCCAGGGAGGGCACAGCTGGCCCTACGGCCGGCCCGCCTGCGAGCTGGTGGGCTACGTCTTCTACGTCAACGTGTACGCCAGTGTCATGTTCCTGTGCCTGATAGCGCTGGACCGCTGCTTGGCCATCGTTTACCCGCTCAGCAGCCGCGGCGTGCGCACCGTCAGGGTGGCAGCGGTGGCCGGCGTGGCGGTCTGGACCTTGACCTTCTTGTTCTGCCTGTGCGGGCTGCTGCCCTCCGTGTTTGACCCCGAGAGGCTGCTGTGTTTGGAGCAGTACCCCGTCAGCCCCGGGTACGCCCATTTCAAGATAGCCACAGCGGCCCTTGGGTTTCTACTGCCGTGCGCCATACTGGGGTGAGTTTCTGTTCCTCTTTTGTCACAATTAGCCTGTTTTTTGTTTTGTTTTTACAAAACTGTTATTCTTTCGGATGAAAAAACACCATGTTTTTTTCAAGGTGGACAAATGTATGTCAACCTTGTACTGCCTATATACAATATAACATTTACTAAAGTTTGTAAAGTTTCACACGTGGCGAAACACACGTATCCGTCGTATACACATCGACTTAAGTGGATGCGTATCATGTTTTGATTTGATCTCCTCATCCTAGACAGAGAGTTGAAGCTTGGAGTGAGCCGCAGAGCATTTGTCATCCACACAGTACATATGGGTGCTCCTGTATTGAACCAAGTGTCTTTTGTCCCCCCCCCCCACGCCACCCACCCGCAGCTACACATCAGCGCGCATCGGCCGGACCCTCCAGCGGTCCCCCTCCGTCTCCAGCCACGAGCGCCACAAAATCGTGGGCATCCTCGTCGTCATCACCGTCAACTTCATGGCGGTGTTCGGGCCGTACCACCTGGTCGGCGGCTACCGCTTCGTGTCCCTGCTGCTGACCGACGACCCGTGTCGCCTGGAGCGGTCCATCTTCCTGGTCTACCGGCTGTGCTACGGCCTGACCAGCCTCAACACGCTGCTGGACCCGCTCTTCTACATCTTCCTGTGCTCGGACGCCCGGCTGGAGCTCCGCAGGTCGCTGCCCTGCATCAAGACACAGCGGGGCCCGCGCCGCAGAAGCCCACCGGCAGAGGGGAAGGCATAGTGAGGAAGATACGCACTCACTGGGTGTTATTTGTTTTGGAGCTTTCCTCTCACACGGGACAGACCACTAATGCTGCTGTATGAAAGAGAATGCTGTTGTTATGCCCCCTAGTGGTGAGAATTGGCCTAGATTCACAAGTGTTATTAAACTACATTCTGTCTAGTCGGTAGAATGTAGTTAAATATTACACCTGTTGTAGTGTATTTCACTCTGAAGTTGGAGTGGAAGGAAGAGTGAGTTGGGGATTTAGCGTACTGGGTAAATGTATACATATTTGAATTGTGAATTTAAGGCTTCCATCCTCATTTCAAAAAACGATTTCTTAATGCCTTGGTTATTTGAAAAAAAATCTTTGTATTAATCCAATGCTATGTACTAATATCCTTTTAGCCTGTGTGTCCTGCTGGCTTTTCATGGGCTCTTCAGGGAAGATATGAGACAGTATATCCGCTCAACGTAGCTGAGGAATAGTTCAACAGTATGGATCATGTGCAACAATACTAATCAAGGTATGCAATGCTGAGTGATATCAATACATGATAACCGTTCAAAATGATGACCCACTATGAAATAATATAGGCTAACTGCCGTGCGTTCACCCAGGAACGCTTGACATGTAAGAGGACAATTTGGATTAATTAAAAGAATATACATATCAATATATTTATTAAATGTTAACCGCCATCGGGAACAGAGTAGAAGCAGGAAAGACAAACCTGAAGGGAAGCTCGTAACCGAAACAGCTGTTAACCCTCTCCAGTTGTTCTCTCGCTCACGAGTCAAGACTCTGAGTACTTATGTGCCGGTGTGCACATGTTTAGATCTAAGCTAATGCAGTGAGAGTGAATCAATATATTTTTAGACAAAAGACAAATACAAGTAACCCAGTAATGCAATAACCCACACGGAGTCAGTTCAAAAATAAAAAATGAAACCAAAACCCAACCATGTGTATTAATTAGGCTACAGTCTGTGTTGTAGTTTTAATACGCCCTGACCAAGGAGAAGGGACAAATCACATGCTGGGAAAGAGACCAGAAAAACATGAATGCATTTCAAATACATGTTCTTATCCAATCTGTCATCAAAAGGGGTGAAATGACTAACTAGACTAGTTAGTACTATATACTATAGAAGTCAATCAACCCATTCAATCTCAAAGAGTGACCATTTGCATTTTCAAGATGAATTTCCACTTTTGTACCTCAGCCTCACCTTTCTATTCCAGCAAGCCTGTTTTGCAACCCCATAAACGTTGCATGATTTAGGTCTAATTCTATTGGTGAATTGTAAATTCTAGAACCAACTGTAGATTAGAAATGACTATCGGCTAAGCGACTGCATTTTTATCAATAAAGCAAAAGCGAAACGCGTGTAGCATGTCTGTGCTTTCTCAACATCATCGTCATGCTGTTTATTGGGGCAGACAAAGCAGAGCATGTGGTGTCTGTGGTCAAGGCCTTCAGACTTCCTTCAGACAACAGGATGTCGACATGATTTACCTGTTGTTTCCGTTTATATATATATATATATATTTCGATTTATAAATGTCATTAGAAACATATAGCTACATGAATAAACAAGTATAGTACTTGTTTATAGTACTCAAAGTATTAACACATTTTAAATTAAACTATTCAATTGACAAGAAACTAAAAATCAAGAAAGATAAGGTCTTGGGGGGGTTATATAGAAAAAACAAATATGTTTTGTCTTTATTATTATTATTATTATTATTATTATTATTATTATGTGATTTATATATACATTTAAATGGGGAAAAAGGGGTGAGTTGTCAGATCTGGACAATATCTGAGCAGGACCCATCTGTCAGGGCATCTCTGACAAACTACAGCCTCTGCTTCTTTGTGAGATGAACATGAAAACCAGAATTGCTTTTTTTGATAAAACTAAGTTCCTGAGACATACTAGCAGTGAGTAGATATTTTATTTACAGCACGACTGCAGGAACACTTGTGGACTAAATCTTCCTATGGTCATGCTTTTTGTAAACATTTTTGTAAACATGACTGACTTCTGGGGTAACAGCACGTATTCATGAAAAGTAACTATATATGAAAAAAATTAATGGTGACAACATTTCCCCCGTGTACATTGAATAGCCTCTCTTGAATATTGAACATTTGTATAGCATACGTCGCAGCTCAGAATAAGGCACACCTTATACGCACAACACACACACACACACATACACACACACACACACACACACACACACACACACACACACACACACTCGCGCTTATTTTAACCTGCAGCAAGACAAACAATTCGTGCATCACAGCACAAATTGTACAAAATATGAACTGCACAATGAGTTTGAGAACGATCCTCGTTTCTCAGTACAACTTCTTCACGGAGTAAACCATCTTACAATCCAAAATCTTTGCCTCTCAGATTCGGCCACATATTACTGTGTGACGTCCAATCTCCGAGATATAAAATTCGGACATGGCTCTTTCCTTCACGTCAAGGGGTCAGAGGCAGGGAAACAAGCCGTCATCCGCCAGGGATGGACAGAGGCACTGTTGCCGGGCAACTCTGTGAATTTGAGTTGTGAGGTATACACTGCCAAGCCGTGCTCAGGAGACCACAGCATCTACTGGTACAGGCCCAGTGGATCTCAACCTGCACTAATATATGCCAATGCCGACCTGTGTAAAAGACACTCCGAGATTAGATCTCCACCCCTGAAAAATGGCACTTTCGTCCTCCATATGGCCGACCTTCGCACCGCGGATGCCGGAACCTACTATTGTGTTCTGTCCTTGTGCGGGGAGATTCTGTTCGGAAACGGAACAACGGTGGAAATTGTTGGTAGGTAGTTGCAGCTAACTTGCATTGTTTTGTGTTTTGCTGTGTCCCTGCAAGAAATCAAACCTCAGATGGTCAGACTGTGTTTATTTTTGCAACAAGACCGATATTATACCGTCATATTTTCTCATGGATTCCTGTGTTTGCATCTTCAAACAGATTTTGTGCCACTCGTGATTTACATATTGGGGGCAGCTTGGGCAGTTACCCTCATCCTGATATTAATTTTGACTTGTATGTACATCTCGAGAAGGAGTTGCCCCAATGGCTGCAGAGGTATGGAAAAGCAAGTGCGAAAAGTTACACAACTTTTCTTTGTGGGTCATACTAACCCCACTAACACTTGTTTCAATCACAGGGGAGGTTATGGAACCAAGAAGCTGTGCTGCTGCCGGGGAAACGGTGAGTAACTTCAAAAAGGTTTAAAGCACTACTGCATATGATGTTGGCTGATGAGAATCATTCGAATGTTGTTGTTGTTTTCTTTACCCTTCTCTTCTGTGTCACTACGGTTAATGATCAGCACGGCCATGAGGTGGACAATCTCCTGTACGTTGCTGCAAGCGCAAAGAACGGCCGACGTCGAGGCCGAGCAGAAAACGTGGAGACTGAGTGCGTCTACTCTGCGGTTGTGGTGCACAATTGAAGACCACTGAGAGGCTTTCCTGTTTGTTTGATACGTTCTCGTAACCGCCTAGGGTTACATCGATGAGACATATGGACAAAAACTAAAATATGCAACAGGAAGCACCCCCCTGGCCAATACTCTACACATACATACATACATGCTAGTGTGGGTAAGCAGAGGTGTGAGCCACTGAAGCAGGGTTTCCTGTGTCAAGTGGAAACTTGACACAGGAAACTCTGGCCCACACCTTGAACAGCTCTTTCAGCAATCCAACAATAGGCCAAATGTTTGTAAGATGCAATGGAAAGTTTTGCTTCTTACTGCTTCCTGCAGTTACAAAGTCAATAAACATATTGCACGGTAACTTTGCGCACATGGTGTTTAATGTTTTCTTGCCTTACTATGAGGGTACTTTGCATATGAGATATAAAATAGCATATGATTGCATGTCTGCATCCCATCGATATGATCTGTATTCTGTTGAAAGTGGGGATAATCTACAGAGTTGTACAGAAATATCATAAATAGTGTATGCTTCAAGTGTGTCTACAGATCACTTTTTACAGGGGGTCAATGAACCACATGGACCGAATAGATCTTCCTGACCAATAACTTGAGGTACAACAGCAACAAGTAGTTTCAAAGATTCAGTGAGCAAAAAGACCCATGATCTCTTAATTTACGTCTATCAGATGCAGCAGCAAACGGAATATCTTGAATATGTATACGTAACATTTCCTGATTTCCTGGATCTCGGCAGTACAGTGCCTTTAACAAGACAGTCAGAAAGATGTTTTGGTTTTGTTGGCCGTTGAATGGACAAGAGTATGTGGAAATATGTGTCGGCACTAAAC
Organism: Mora moro; assembly: GCA_900303205.1. NCBI lineage: Eukaryota > Metazoa > Chordata > Actinopteri > Gadiformes > Moridae > Mora > Mora moro. Next base: position 9,801 of record OMNR01058099.1, read on the forward strand.
ATTTATTTTCAAAGAAACAACCTGATCGCCACAGTACAGGAGGAAATGCACCCACGGTTTCGCTACCGATGATGCAAGCCAATAGGATACTCTGATCATTCACAGTTTGAGGGAGGGCTGTAAACTAGCAAGCCAATATGCTTCGAGGGTCTTCACGTGGACTATCATACACAAACCAAGAACACTGTCTTTTAAACAGTGTTTAACTAAGTTATTTCCTTAACCTCCAAGTCATCCTGAAACTTGGATGGATCAAGGATGACCAGACCTAGAGCCAATTACAGTATGATGATGATGATGATAATCTATTTATATAGCCTCTTTTTTTAAAAAGTGTAAAGGTGGGTTAGGCATTACATACTGTAAAATATCCATGCATATTTGTATCAAGGAACTAAACAGGGTTTAGTCTTTAAGACCACTGAAGAACTACGCTGAAGCTAGCTGCCCCTGAACAACTATGTTTGGTGGAGGCCATAGATCAAAGAGCCCTGATCTTAACCAAACTGCAATGCAAACCACCAGTGTTTTTTCTTCTAGATATGA
>OMNR01058109.1:0-10843 GCA_900303205.1 Mora moro
TGTTGAAGAACCAAACCATTTCCTCTGTGGTCGTGGAGGAGGATGGGGGTTTTGTTTTTTTGTTGGTTTTTTTTTCTTTTTTTTTTTTTTAGAGCAAGGGGGCCACTGCACATGAAGAACCGTCTTTGTATTTTTGGAGATGACAGAAGACGGTTTCTCGTGCGCAGAGCGCTCCCACAGAATCCTACTTCCTCCCGGGGATGAATTTTCCTGTCCTGAAGCTGCTCGAGTGAAAGGGTCGCCAAGCGTGTGTTTTTAGGGGGTGGGGGGATCCCTTCCTTCCTCAGCCTGTCTGATCCTACCATCTCAGCTCGTGGTCGACCAGGGCAACAACTGCCTTGAAGCACAGGTCCACAGCGGTCCTCGGTTCGGAGGGTGAACAAACACTAGAATCAAAAGCCACCGAGACGACGACCAAATGCACGACGGAGCAATCGCTCCTTCTGATTGGTTCAAGAGCCAACGTATGGCACTTGTGCTGCAGATGGCACCATTTCGAGCCAATCAGAAACAAAGCCATTGGGGCACCCCATTTGGCAGTGTCCCTGTGGGATTGAGTTTTAAAGGGCCCCTATTTTACCACCAGGTGTGAGTGTGATTAGCCGTTTCAAAATTGTCATGTGACTAAAATTGTAATTGTGACAGTGACATCACAAGTGCGAGTGTCCACCCAGATGTATGATGACTAGATCAGTCTCCCTGCCTACCCAGTGGACCGTACCAACTGGTAGGCTTATCTATCCTCCGTACATCTGGGTGGACACTCCCACTTGTCACGTGGGATGATGTCACATCACAATTTTAGTCACATGACAATTTTGAAGCGGTGTGTAATGGCTAATCACACTCACACCTGGTGGTGATATAGGGGCCCTTTACCCTAGTGGTGGCAGTAGTGGGTTGGGGCAGCCCTTTACCTCTGTAAGTCTACTCTTTAGTCAGCCCGTCGCGGGGCTCAAGCGAGGACTCGGATCCCAACATGCAAGACGGTGTACCTGCTTCTTTTGTACAGCACATTCTGAGAACGCCTTTCCTTTTAACTAGCTCCAGAGCCAAGAGTGTATTCTTACGAGAGAGCGTGTGTGTGTGTGAGCGAGAGAGATTGAGTGTTTGTGTGTGTGTGTGTGTGTGAGAGATATTTCAGAACACTGAGGAATAATTTTTTTAAACGGTCTTTGTCAGCAGTTTTATTGTTATGGAGAAAAAAATGAATATATATTGACAGTTGAAAAATACAAGTTTTAGATAAAAAAAGAAAGAAAAAAAAGACCCCTTGTGACTCTTTATTTCTCCGACGTGACGCTCTGAGCGACTTTATCGATGAGCTTCTGGATCTCTCTGTGGCGCACCTGCGCTCGGCTGATGCACTCCTGCAGTCTCTCTCCGGACAGAGACGTCCCGCCTGGCGAGGAACAACAAGTAAGGGGGGGGGGGTTAGTGTAGCAATGAGGCTCTCCAGGAACATGAGCAAAACCGCTGTCCGGTCCACCCTTCAATCAAGTTCTGGTGGTGGTTTAGCCGCAAACCCAATAACTTTAAACTTACAGAGACCATGGAATTTATGAATATGAAAATAATGGTTTGGGTGATAGCAACATATGAAAACTAATCAAGAGAAGTCAAGTAGCCACCCGCCATCTTATCTGATCTCGCTGTCAAAAACGGTACAAAAAGCCCAATACAAAATGGCCGAATTGGACCACAGTCCGGGCGGTATAAGGTTGGATGTCTGACCCGGTTTGTGGATGGAACAGAGGCGCTCGTCTTCATCTGTGACCACGGTGAGCTGAGCCGTGGACAGACGCTCCTCCTCAGCCGTCGGGTCCGCGATCAGTACGGAGCTACGACACGAGACACAGCAGAGCAGTGTGGTCCATGAGGTCTGAGGCATCTGCATGCAGCGTGAGCACCACTGGTACGGTCTTATTCTTTCCTTAAGGTCATCCCCTGTTCTTCAATCCATTGTTCTAGCCGAGTAACGTGAACAATCAAGTCCTCCGCAACTTCCATCTCCTTAATTAAGTGTTCACATTTGCGATTAATAATTGATGGAGAAAAAAAAAAAGCTAAATCTAGTTATCCTGTGATAAATATTTAATCTTGTCAATGTCATCAAAGAACCGAGCGGGTTGATAATTGACTCGATCAATTATGTAGGGATGAAGGGAGAAAGTTACTTGTACTGACTTGTCGAACACGCAGAACGAGGAGCCGACGGGGTGCCTGTGAACCTGCAGCGGCTTTCTGTTTTGTAAGTTGACTTCTGGGAGACTGGTCTCTGCATTGACTGTGACTTCTGGAAGTTGTGCTGCAAGGAAATAAATCGGAATGATGCACAAATAAAAAAAAAAACAGATTAGGAATCACGAGCAGAAGCTAAACAAAAAGAGAAAAAGGAAAAAACATGGTGATATTGAAAAAGCAGTAGTGTACTATGGCACATATATTATATTAGACCAGCAGTTTTTTATTAAAGTATGGTGTGGTGTGGTGTGTGTGTATTACCATTCTTGAGCGCTGCCAGCAGGGCGATGACGCAGGTGTCCAGCAGGTTGCCGTCGTAGTCCAGACACATGAGGTCACAGTACAGCACCCAGCACAGCTGTGGAAGACCAGAGCCAACGTGAATGAATGACTTCAGCACCGACTGGGGTCCTGATCCGACATCGTGCCACGTGTTATTGTTTTTGTTTTTGTTTTTTTTTACCTTTCCTCGCTCGATGCACAGGTCTTCTGGGTTCACCACCTTGGAGCTGAAATGGAAAACGACCGAATGAGCATATTATGAATGAATGAATGAATGAATGAACGAACGAACGAACGAACAGGGGCCCGGAATAAACTGGGGTCGAGTAAAAAAAGTCAGAGCGGGGAACGCAGGATAGGTAGGGTAGGGTAGGGTCACGGCACACCTTTCGATGATGTCAGCGATGAACTGGCTGGCAGCCTGAGCCTGCTCCCCCGGGGCTCCGTGCCTGAACCCCGACGAACACAGAGGCGGCAGGTCCACGTTGGGCACTGCAATACACACGCACTGTAAATATCGAACAACGTGAAGACCATTGTGATGTTTTGAGCGCCGTTCTCCCAGCACCCGTCCTTTTAACATATCCCTGCATCTACTGAGCCAAAGCTAGTCAACGTCTGGTCTAGTAGTTTCAAGTCATTTGTATTGTGCATGTTAAAAGCAATTTATGCACTTTGTTTTTAAAAAAAGGTGCTTGTGGTGTGTGGTTGGTGGCTGGTTTAAGCAGCCTCACCTGGCCCAAGTCAGGCTGATTTAGGCTCTGGAGCCGAGTGAGGCTGCTTAAACCAGCCACCAACCACACACACACTCCACAGTGCTATAAAAAGAAAGTATTACTAGCATTATATTAATTTGGCTTTGATTGGGGACAGGGTAGAGTGTAGTGTACATACTCTCCAAATGCCCAAAAGGGTAGTAGTGAATAGTAGTGATAACTCACCTATGTAACCTTTGTTAGGGGCCTCAACAGATGGGTTCGCAAACTCCTGTGGAGGATCAAAAATACAGCGTCAGGTGTCTTCATGCGTTAACCTCTGAAACATGGTTGCATTAGACACGTACCATTTTGATTCCACATATGACCGTAGTGTTTCCAATCTTAACCAGGGCAGAGCCATCTGCTGTGGAAATGGATCCTAAGGGGGGAGAGGGGGAGAGAGAGAGAGAGAGAGAGAGGGAGAGATAAGCATATGGACAGTAAATAATAGATACATTTATATACATGATTCAGGTTTTTTTTAAATAATAATTTTCCTTACCTATGTTCAGTGTTGTGGTTCTGAATTCGACCAGTTCTCTTCCGTCAGGCCGGCAGTTTTCTTTCTAAATAATACACACAAGCGGCCGTAAATTCAAGACGCTTGATCAGTTACTTGTTGCATTTTTTTTCACTACAACCATTCAGCTACTGGTGTGTTTGTTGTATTTGTTCTTTAAAAATGTATAACAATTATAGGATTGACATTTGTCAAGGGATTTTGTGCCACTCACCAGAAAACGTCTGTGATACTCCAGAGGCTCAGCAGTTCTGAAGTGAGAAGGTTAGATAAGATAAGATAAGACTATTAATCCCGTGAAGCAAGGCAGAATACAAATACAAGATACAAGATATATATACTTAAAGGGTTGGCCATTTGGGGTTTAGGGAGTAACAGAAGAGAATAAATACAATACATGTCTCTATTAGTGTGTTGCCTGGTTCCTACCGATCGAGATATCATTGAGTTCCAATTAAATTGGAAATTCACTAAATTCGTTGCACAAAAAAAAGAAAGGTATGATGAATAAGTTCAAGTTCATACAAACACACACGGGGGGTCGGAGCAGTGATGCGCACAGCGTCCTAGTATTGATTCATGACATGTGGTCAGAGTTGTTTTAACTCATCTATCACATGTCTAATAACCCGCACAAAGTGCTCTTCTCATAGTGATCCCATCCACAGAGTGAAACAGATAGATAACATAGTTGTCATCAATAACAAAAATAAGTCTTACTTGAAACCAGCCGCCATGATGTTTTGGTTGACCACGTGGGTTTGACGGGGACGTACGGTAGCCGCAGAAGGACAGTTTAAATCCAGATGTAAAGTCATATACTGAGTGTGATTGTTCTAATATATCAATGTTGGCTATATTGAAAAATATAACAATATGTTACCTAATATATTGTTATTAATTATAGTAATTATAAAACCCACCGCGGATTTTTATATTAATATTTTCCAGCAGTTAATGCTCTTCCCAACCACCAGAGGGCAGACTATATTACACGCGGACGCATGACGGGTCCGACGGCAACACTGATGATGTGGTCCACAGTACGTGTTTTACTTCCGCCTGCACGGTGTGTTCGGCTTTGATTGGAGGTGGTGTTGCACTGGTCTACTGAGAATGCTCGCGTAAAGAATGAGTTGTTATTCTCACTTACCAACACCCCGGCAATCCTGCTCTCAAGCGACCACCTGCACCGTTGCACCGTTGAGTGTTAAAACTGACCTTTAACGTGAGCTAACTCTTTATAGCTCGTCGGTTTACCTGGTGGTCTGTCAGTGGTAAAGCTGGGCATGGATGATGGATTTTCTTTATGATTTACTTCAATGCCTTGTTGCACTGGCAGCTCTTGTGTTTATAGCAGTAAGTACAACACGCATGCACGTCCCATGATCTGTTCGTATAACCATAGGTCAATTAAGTGTATTGTCATTTTCCAGTGTATATATATGACCCTAAGCACTTCATAATATGACATAATATGATTCTTCTGTTTCCAGGTGTTGGTACTAGCACACGTCACGGCCACCATGGTGGATCTAAGTCGACACGAGAAGGAGAAACGCTTCCCCACTGCCACGGGGGAGATGGAGCTCCTGCCCAGCCTCCACGACCCCTCTTCCAGGGAGCTGTCAGTCGTCGTCCCGGCGTACAACGAGGAGTTCCGAAGTGAGTCGTCTCGTAACGGTGTTTGCATTTGTTCTGTGTCTACTGTGTGATCCACTCGTTGGTCTGCTTTTAAAGTTAAACTTGTCTCTGAGTTAATTATCCATGTCCATGAAAGTCCCAGCCACTACTGTATTATAGCCCGATGTCTTAAAAAAGAGCTTTACTTAACATTGCACTTGCATATAGCTATGATAAACCGTATCAAAGCAGCATTAGAAATAACTGATTACAACAGTTCCTATATTTATATATAGGTGTATGTTTGCTACTGATTATACGTTCTAGGTTTATCTCTGTTGGATGATAATGAAATTGCCAATCCACAAAGAAGACTTTTACAAAAGAACCAGTTTGGTGTGTCTTCACCCTACGGCCCCTCGATTTGTGGGATCATATGTCATTTTACACCTGTAGCCTGTGTAACAAAAGGAACTTTATGTGTGTCGTTTCAGTGCCTTTAATGCTGGAAGAAGCTATGGATTACCTGGAGACAAGACAGGTCCGTAATTGTGAACTGAGGACGAACATAACGTTTGAATGACTAACCGTCTCTGTGCTTCTCTGGCCTTGCTCTTTTATTTTTCTTCTGGTGTGAGCACCCATCTCTTCCACTTCCTCATCCATTACCCCTAATGTCCAACAGGGGGCAGCATTCAATCAAAAACACCTCTGTTGTTTTTTTTTCTATCTACAGAAACGACAGCCTTCGTTCACCTATGAGGTCCTGGTGGTGGATGATGGCAGCTCAGACAAAACCACACAGGTAAAACCCCTTTATTTTAGGCTTGCACAGGTACCTCCCTTTAACTGTTGATACCAAGTCCTAGACTTGATGATCTTTTCCATTAATGCAAGTGTGGCTGTGTAGTATTTGATATATAATAGTGCCTTCAAATTCATGTGATGTGCACTTAAACATGGAAGAAAACTCCCCCACTCAGCAGCTTACATTGATTTACTTTTATTGGTAGTTTCGTTTTGGTCCTAGACCTTGATGCGATGTAACAAGAGTGATAATTGAAATTGAAATTGAAACATAGCTGTCTTTTCCCTCTTCAGGTTGCGTTACAGTACACAAAGAAGTTTGGCGCAGACAAAGTGCGTGTTCTGACCCTAGTGAAAAACAGGGGGAAAGGAGGAGCCGTTCGAATGGTACGAAACCCACCCTGAAACCTTTCGCGTCGGTTGCCCCCAGTGGGAATCGAACCCCTAACCCTGGCAGTGCTAATGTCATGCTCTGCCAGTTGAGCCAGACAGGACCTCTTCAGAAAAATACAGATCATTTGTGTGAAGATTCTTCTTCATGGAAAGAAGCCATTGATTATTATGTCCATGTTTAATTCCTCCTCTGTCTGGACTGTACCTCCAGGGAACCTTGAGTTCCAGGGGCAGGTTGATACTGATGGCGGACGCAGACGGAGCCACCAAGTTTGCTGACTTTGAGAAAGTAGAGGCGGCACTTGAAGCCATCAGCCCCAAACCGGTGGGTGTTTTATTGTCTTCATCATCATTTTTGTATTCTGTTGACTTTTGTTGAGTGTTGGTTATTAACAGTATTGGTCCGGGTAGCGGCCATGTAGACGTTGTGCTCAGATGGCTGTGCTTCTGTTCAGGACAACATGGCGATCACTTGCGGTTCTCGAGCTCACTTGGAGCAGGATTCGGTGGCTGAGGTAAACGTTTGACCCTGTACTGTACTGTCTGTCTGTCTGTCTGTCTGTCTGTCTGTCTGTCTGTCTGTCTGTCTGTCTGTCTATCCTCCCTCCCCTTCCTATGTCTGTAATGGGGTTGTGTCTGTGTGTGATCCTCCAATAGAGAGTTGTAATGCCATACTCCTGTACAGAGACGGCTTTGTACTTCTCTCAACCATTTGAATTCTCTATAAAATGTTCGTACCTGGTTTAAGTGCTTGTTGCCAACATTTGCTTGTCGCAAATGTTGGCGTTGGTGCCTGTTGCTAAGCAACTGTTACACTTTTTTATGATGTGTATTGTGAAGGTTTACACATGGCTGGTTTTATAGTCGGTTGTATTTACAACCACTTGATGGAAACTAGTCTATCAAGTTTTCAGTAAGTTTCTGTAAGCGTTGTTTGTGTTCCTTGTGTGTTTATCCGAAAACAGACATGTCGACCGTGGCCTTGTCTCTCAGTCTGATCTTTCAAAAACCAGTAAAAAAAAACGTTTTTCATATTTTCACCCACCTCGTGTTTGTATTAGATTTACAATCGGATAATACTGTCTTCTACTGTTTCGTCAGCGGTCCGTGTTCCGTACCTTCCTGATGTACGGCTTCCACTTCCTCGTCTGGTTCTTCTGCGTCCGAGGCATCCGAGACACGCAGTGTGGCTTCAAACTGTTCACGCGCGAGGCCGCCCTCAAGACCTTCTCCTCGCTCCACGTCGAGCGCTGGTAGGCTTGCCGCCAACCTCCCCTCTCTCCTAGCGGCGTCGCCATAACGCTTTTCACTCACTGCTCTATGTTGCAAAATGTATCTGTGATGTGACAATAAAAACTTGAAACTTGAAACTTGAAACTTGCTGGGCGGCCCCGAAGCCACGTTTGTGCGTCGACCACTGAGCAGTTCATGGGTTGGTTTGCTAATGTTGGACTGAACCCATTGCTTTTGTTGTTGTGCCACCACAGGGCTTTTGACGTGGAGCTCCTCTACATCGCCCAGTGTTTTAAGATCCCCATAGCGGAGGTGGCCGTGAACTGGACCGAGATAGAAGGTACGGAATAGGGTCTGCTGAAGAAATGTATGCCGGGCAATGTGGATGAGTATCATTTCACAGTAACCCTACGAGTGAAATTTACGCATTATTTTGTATACGTCTTGCACTTTAAACTCATGTCGGGCTTGTGTGTCTAAAAAGGGTGCGTTTGAGTCATTGCCATTCACAGAAATCCAGTGTTTTTAATGACGCTTGTGTGGCGTGTATATGGCCCAGTGCTGTAGTAGCCATCAGCTGGTCGCGCCCTTTATGTGTGGGGAACGTGGAAATATTTTCTGCTTGACCCTAGATGCCTAAATACAAAAAACAGAAGTTAGGGACCGGTGGATATTAAGATCGTGGAAGATTGTATTTCACTGTGCAAAGGACACTGGTTTTATTTTTACTCGGCTTCCATACCTTTTATTAAAGGCGAGGGAAATCTCGGGTAATGGCGGTGACTCATTGCCAATGTAATAGTCCTTTTATGACTAACGAACCATAATATCAAACCGATGGCCTGTTTTTTTAGGGGTATTAATTGGTAAATGTGTGTGTGCGCTTTGCCAGGATCCAAGCTGGTGCCGGTTTGGAGTTGGCTGCAAATGGGACGGGACCTGGTCTTCATCCGTTTGCGTTACATCACAGGAGCTTGGAGGCTGGAGTCTCCACGGAAGACGGACTAGCCAATCAGACGAGCCCTCGCATCCGCCTTTGATAGGTCCATCAGAACACTCGATTGGGTGGGATTTGCAAACGCTTTTGTCCCGGTCCATGTATTTGGATGTTGTCCTCGTGAACGACACAATCTAGAGTTCCCACTTGGCCCTGATTGTTCCCATGGCAATAGCTTGTGGTGGCCATGGTTACACGCACACTGATGTTACCACAATGTCCAGACACACTGGGTCAGTTTTACTTTGTGCTTAACCATTTGTAAACAAGAACAGCTGCTGTAAATAATGAATCTGGTGATTATCTTTCAATTAAAACATTGGCCTATGAAGTGAACATTCTTTATGTAGTGAAAACGTTTATAATTGAGGTGAGTCAGTGAGTGAGTGGGTTGACAAAAGCACTTACCAAAATAAAGAAAAACAATTTGTTTCATCGAATTCATTTTTCACAAATGTATTGACTCTAAACTAGAGGTTGTAATTCAATTTAATGTCGACTGATGTAAATATCTCATGTATTTCTACCTCCAGCTCTCTGCCTGCGCTCTCAGGCCGTATCAGGCCCCTAGGGCAGCCACGGCCCCGTGATTGCGCAACCTGCTCTGAGCAGGGCAGACCGATGCCACGGCGAAAAGAGGCATATTTTAAATATTTGCGCAGGGGCTCTTGCAGTAGTTTGCGGCACGTGTTTCGTTTCTATGTCGAGGTCTGGAAAAAGAAAAAAAAAAAGGCTGTCCCTGCGCGCGCCATCGAGCACCCAGGGCGCGCATCCTGTTTTTGTCTGCCACCATCTGCACGAGACGGACCAGACCACTCAGGGGCCGGGGGAGTCGGGGAGTCTTCTCCAAGCGGAACCTGTTAAGTCGTTTCTACGCCTGGTTTCAAACGAGGCAGAACTTCCCAAGAACTGCGTAGAAAAAATGAATAAATACGTGGATCCCTTTTCACACTGTTGATAAACAACAACGGTCGCTCTCGCTCACCCGTATAAGCGTGTGAATACATTCACCGACATGGGGTCATACATACATATATACATACATACATACATACAGGTTACCTATTCGTGACACAGTAACCTCCCGAGTCAAATGATGGGCTTTTAGGTGATCCACCTGAGCGTGAAAGGCGTGTCGTGAAAGGATCGCCGGATAGTTGTTGTAGTTCATGTCGGAATTATTGTTACGTTCCACGGCAGTTGCTGTAAACTGTGAAAATGTCAAACTTCTAGACTCACTGTCGCCAGCCAGGCTTGCGTCATTAACTGGACCAGTCACGGCCCTCACAATGAGAATCGTATCCATCCGCAATGAAAAATACCTCAGTTTGGCTCACAGCGTTGGCTGCTGGACCGATAAAGACAATGCCAACATGTTTTATGTTACAGGCAGGCCTAGCAGCTGATAAGGGTTTTTGTCATCGAAAATAAAGGTACCTTGTGTGCACAGGTGCGTGTGGGTGTTGGAACAGGCCAAAATATTGTTATATTGAATAAGAAGAAAAAGCTAATCATAAGTAACGATCATTGCATTACAAATCCCAAAAAGTTTCCAAAATTGCATTCTGTATGCAGGAATAAACAGCAAGATGCAGTAATAATAGTGTTGTTGTTGTTGTTTTTTTCAATATAATAATGGTCAATAGGCAAATTCAGTGCCTAACTGTATCCAATTAGAAAATTAAGCCAATTGACGTTGCTTTTGTAAATGACAAATGATGAATGATGTTGTTATAATGCCACTACCTCCCGCATGAAGTGGACCACGGAGCTGATTCTCTGTTGTGAATTACACACACACACACGTGACCATATGTGAGCGCCGTCCGCCAGACGACTCGTCGAGCCTCCGAATCCCTCAGATCCTGGGAAAAGTTCCAGCCAGGGGCAGGCGGAGGGATCCAGCACGCAGGCGCTGCGGTTCCAGCCAGGCTGACGCCGAAGTTTGTGGCGCTCGCTCTCTCTCTCTCTCTCCGGCTCGTGAAG
>OMNR01058112.1:0-23425 GCA_900303205.1 Mora moro
CACCATCAACACCCCTACCGGGCCCCAGCAACACCCCCATGCAGCAGCCTCCTCTTGCTGTTCCAAGAACAACAGCATTCCGCAGGAGGAAGGCTGCTGAGGAGGCCCAGGGGGGCATGCCACAGCTCAAACAGAGCAAACAATATACATGCAGCAAGTGTGGCCAGCCTAAAAGACTGGAGACTGGCCACACTCGCATTGATGGAATTGCATACTGTGCAACGGTCGGGGGAAAAAGCGTGGCTGAATGGGGGGAGGAGAGGAGAAGGAGGAGGGCGGGCCCTGGACAATAGTAATATAGCTGGGTGGTCCGTATATAGTTAGTTTGGAGGGGGGGAGGGCATATTGTGTGTTTGTATATTGTGTGTGTGTATTGTGTGTGTGTATATATTGTGTTTATTTGTAAATACTTCAGTATAATGTATATATGTAATATATACTGTATATATGTAAATATTTATGTACATATACTCCCAATCCAAATGTCTATATCCTCCCAAATGTGTCATGTACATAACCATCTCTTTTTTTTAAAGATCAGTACATACTCATTGCCATCATTCCTATGTTAATAAATGTTGTGTCACTGTTATTACTGTTTCATCATCATTATTTCCACTGTGATAATACATATTACACATCAGAATCAGTTTTATTGCCAAGAAAGCTTTTACATACAAGGGATTTTCTGTATGGTGCAGAACATGAGACAAACAATACTTTTTGTAAATGAATACTGTACACAATAAAATAATGACCACCAAAATATGGACACTGTAAAAATATGGACACTGTAAACCTCATTGGCTTGTTTAAGCAGCCACCATGGTTGGTGGTTGCTTAAACCAGCCACACACCACAGTAATCAATCTCTAGTCAATCTCTTCAGAACAACTAATGATTTTGGCAAATGGATTTTAAAATATTTCCTGATCCCCCCCCAAAAAAAATGCATTTTAAGCCATTACATTCTATTTTGAATACAATTCAAGACACTTCTAGTTCTACGTGAGCACACTTGTGTAGATGGTCCAATTTGGTCCTTGATGGCTTTTTGATGCTTCAATGGAGCCCGAAATATTTTTTGTTCTGCAGTGTAGCACCATAGCTGCCCCACCAGCATCACCTCACTGTTGATGGATATTATTTTAAAGAGTTTGGAAGATGCTCCAACCAACTGGGCTCTATTAATATTAACCTATTCTCAACTAAATACCAATAAGATAAGCAAAACATCAACTAAATATATAAGTGTAAGAGTGGAATCACCTTTAAGTGGTCATTGTCAAGGTAAAGAACATACATGTCCAGTGGTCCAAATTGCCTATATTCATCTGCTAGGACATGGTGGATATTTTAGACAATTTCCTCCCTCCCATATAGCTGCTCAAAGTAGGTGACGAAAGCAACCAGCAGTTTTTGTGCAAAGTCAACAGTTTAATCAGTAAGGCCTGGAGTGAGGTGCAAAACGTACATGCAATTAACACACTAGGGCCAGAATACAACAAAAGATTGCAACTCAGACAATTCTCTTGGTTTGTGGTTGAATTTGACAAGAGTGGGGACGGAGTTCAAGCCGTTTTATAGAAATCATGCCCACAGTCCAAGAGGGAAGCCGATTTGCTTTACTTTTGCCCTTGAGCCATAAATACAACAACTTCCTTGTAATCCCAAGGCAGCAAAAATGCATGTAATCGATTGGGAACATTGACACCATTTTCAGTAAACCTAACAATGGACCAAGTTTACTTCACACGTGATGTCCCTCAACAACATCTGAGTCCGTCCTAAGTTTAACATGCATCAATGCATCTTTCCGTTAACCTCCTGATGACATTTATCGCATCCTGAGTAAACGTTGTGGAACCTTTATGTGTTTCACAAAAGCATGTGCCGGGGCATCACAAATGAAGGAAGACACCGGAACCTGCAGTGTTTTGCCAGTGTAAACAATTTATTTGCCCATAATATGAGTTTAGGCTTCAATGAATGCTTTAAGGTACTCAAACACACTTCAAGATCAGCCTTTGCCAGCCCATGGTGGTAATGCTTTCCACCTTGAATTTTAGTTTGATTCATTTATACATTTTTTGGTACCCAGTAATGTTCTGCCATCTTTAGGCAGATGGGGGTGAAAGACTTGCAGCACTAAAAGTGCAGACAGTGCAACAAGTGATATAGATGTGTCAAGGGCAATAAGGGGACACTGGGACAAAGACCAACAACGCACCCCAGGAAATACCGTCTCAAGAACCTTGAATATGGTGTTTAAAACAAACAAACAAACAAACAAACAAACAGGAGCAAAACAGCAGCAGGTGAACCTACAAGGCGGAACAGGAATTAACAGGGCTCACCATGCTGCATACTAAAAATACATTTTGATGTCTACTCACCACCTCTGGTATGGGGCATTAACACACAGGGTCACTCCTCGCTCCTCCCCAATGAAATCATCCACTCCTCCCTCCTGATCAGCTCACACACCTGCGGTTCATCAAGTCATCACCCATTCAGTATTTACACCCCGGCTTTCCACCCACTCATCACTAGATCGTTGTTCATTCTAACCCAGTTAGTTTGGTGCTCGGCTCCTTCATAGTATTCTTCTACTCAAAGTAGTCTATATTTCAGTGTTGTGTTGATTGTTTGTTCTATATGTTCAGATCCATGCTCCACTACCCTCCTGCCTACTGACCCGTCTACCTGCCGACTCGCCTGTCTGTCTTCCTGTTCCGTCCGATCTACCTGTCCTAATCTGCCTGTCTACCAGTCTGCCTGTTCTGCCCAGCCTACCTGCCCTCATCTGCCTGTCTACCTGTCCCATCCGGCCAACCTGCCTTCATCTGCCTGTCTACCTGTCCCGCCCGACCTACCTGCCCTTCTCTGTCCGCCAGCCCGTTCCATCAGGTTATCTGCCCTGCCTGTCTCCCTCTCCACCTACCCTGCCTACCCTCTTGTTGCCATCCTCCTTTCCCTATCCCATTATTAAAACCCTGTTACTCATATCAATGTGTTCTGCTTTGGGGTTCTGTAACTAACCGTAACAACTAGCCTCTTGTGGACCATCTTGCAAACATCTTTCAACCACAGGAGAGAACAGGATTGATTGCTGATTACAACAAAAGAAAATACTGACCACCAAGGTATTCAAAATCTTCTGTTCCATCTGCTTGACCTGATAATTCTGTGTTGTTTTGACCAATAACCACATCATTATTTTTATTTGTCTTATAGTAGTAAGTAGTCGATCTTGGCATGGTAATCTGAAAAACAAAAATAGATTTTACAGTTAAATTAATTATGATAGCAAAACATGGCCCATACAAGCCCAGTGTATCAGAATTAGTTGTGCGTATTTGCATCATTATAATTACAACAAATGGCTTGTAAATAACATTTTTAAAAATCTCTGTAGTGTCACATCAGGTGGATAATTATAAAAATGATAACGTCATAATTATACTTTTTTCTTTACCAATAGTAACACAAAGCCTGATTCAAATTTGCAGAGAAGACTGGCACTCCCCTCCCTAGCTCTGTATTTTATACCCAATCTACGCCTATCACATCATTCTATGCATTCCATACTCTCTCTCGTCCCTAGAGTACCATAGTCTACCATATCATTGTCTATCTCTCTCAGGAACAGAGCCCCCTTCCTGGTCTAGCTTATCTCAGGAACAGAGGCCCCTTCCTGGACTAGCTTATCTCAGGAACAGAGCCCCCTTCCTGGACTAGCTTATCTCAGGAACAGAGCCCCCTTCCTGGTCTAGCTTATCTCAGGAACAGAGCCCCCTTCCTGGTCTAGCTTATGTCCATGTATGGGCATTCAACCAGTGCTTTCTGGTTTGAACACTTCATCATGACATGTTAGAAACAAAGAACCTTTAACATAAACATGTGATATGTGAATGTGTGTTTGTCCGGTGATTCTCTCCATTTCCCCACACTTGTTCCACACACATAGCATACAATCAAAATAATAATTGTAGTTTCTTAAGAATATATTAAAAAAAAAATCTCCCATAAGGTCTTATCTGTCCAGACTCCATCACAGCTGGTCATAACCTATGGCCTTCTCTAACCATAGACAGCATTCCTGCACGCATCTCCTAGCTCCCTTCCCCCTAATGCATACCTACTTCATCATTTGTCTTGGGAGACTACATATTGGTGGTACACTGTTGACATAGAAGTATGAGTCAACTGTGTTTTCTCCACACGTATTTCATTCATATAGCATTACCAGGCAAGATTGTGGTTATAATTCTCTTAAATGTATAGTAAAATTCTCCCATAGCAAAAAAAATGAAGGTTTCTCTAATAAGAATAAGGGGGGTAAGGGAAGTCGGCAAGTCAGATCCGTAACTTCGGGATAAGGATTGTCTCTAAGGGCTGGGTCGATCAGGCTGGGGTGCAAAGCAGGGCTAGGCTTGGCCATGGCTGGGGGAGGAGCTGCCGTTGCCTCCTATCACCCTCCCCTGTACGGAAGCGTTCGGGTGTGGTGCTTTAGGATCGGGTGGCGGTCGGTGGTGACTCGTGGACGTGTGTCGGGCCCTTCTCGCAGATCTCCTCAGCTACGGTGACTGTAGCAGCTCCACCCGGGGTCGTGGTGGTTCGCTTCGGCTGGCACCTAGTAACTGAACTGGTGTGGACCAGGGGTATCCAACTGTTCAATTAAAACAGAGCAATGTGAGGGCCCCAGTGGGTGATGACGCAATGTGATTTCTGCCCAGTGTTCTGAATGTCAAAGTGAAGAAATTCAATGAAGCGCGGGTAAAGGGCGGGAGTAACTATGATTCTCTTAAGGTAGTGTTGTGGATAAAACAACATTCAACTATGTAAAATCTTTGGAGAAGGAGAAGTTGAGGAGTCGAAGTGGCAAAATACAAAGTATTTTATTATAACTTGCTACAGGTATAACAAAAGGAGGGTGGTCAGCTTTCTTCTGGGCTCTCGCCTCTGGATTCTAGCCAATCCCTGCTCTTACACATCTATACCCCCCTTAATAAGTTACACCCATGATTGTTCTTAACTCTCCCTCGAGGCCATACAAACTACAATAGACTCAGACCCTTCTACCCCCTCTTTCACCCATTTGTCCCTCATTCCCGTGCGGGGGTGATGTCCCCAGCTGGAGACCCAGACCATTTTACCCCCCTCTTTTGGCCCTGGAGATAAGGATGAGCTGGAGCCACTCATGTACACCTCTTTAAATAATGACCCCACATTCCTCCTGAATTCTGCCAGACCATTTGAGATGACGTCCTATTTCTCAGAGTCTTTCCACACTTAGTTCATTCATATAGCATATTTTGACAAGATAGTGACTACATTCAATTGTGCAATTCTCCCATATATCCCCCCTTTGGGACTTACTCAGTCCCACAACCCTTTAATGTAACTTTCAAGCTGATCCACCCATTATTTTGGCATCCAAAATGGCTGCCCTTAATGGCTCTTTGCCATTATTGCTAGATGAAGGATTTGGCATCTGCCTTTGATTATCGTCAAAACCCTATTCTAATTTCCATACAGAGTTCCTAATATGTACTCCTAGGAATCAATCATACCAAACAGGGCTTTCAACCTGTGTCTGTCTCAATACAGGGCTTTCAATCTGCCGTATAGGGAATGACCAATGACCACCGTGGCATGATACTGTGCTTTGGACTCTGGTAAACAATATTACAAAACTCAATATAATTTCAATAATAGTAAGAAAAAATAGAAAAGGTAGATAATATAGAAAAATACATTTCAGAGGATTCAATGTAACATGCATGTTTTTGTGATGTGTCATGTGGATCCGATTCTTGTCATCTTGCTTGATCTTTTATCTTCGCCCTGCAGTATTTTGCATACTACTGGGTACGACTCACATGGAGAGGTTACTAGCACTTTCGAAGCATGTGAGTCTCATCTGGTCTGGGATTTCGTGTCTCTGACACCCTCGTCGTGCCACTGTTCCTGGGTGGTTTCCTTCTGGTTTGGGCTGGTATCCGGGGTGGGATTGGCTCTTTCCAACACCTCCTACACCCTTAGGTACATTAGGTCACCAGACTCCACCCCCCTTGGTGGATCTTCTTTTGGCTCTTGCAGTTAATAATATATTCTCTTATTTCCGTTTCTAATTGTTCAAGTCCCTTATGGGGTCATCAAATAGCAGATGAAGGCATGGGATGTCCTGTGTGCACTTCATGTTGTGGTAGATGTGGTGGTATCATTCTGTTAGTTTGCATGCGATAACTCATTAGTGCCAAGGGCAGCGCATCTACCCAATTAAATTTATTGCTGGCACAAAGTTTGTTAATTCTTGCTTTGAGTGACCCATTCACTCTTTCCACCAATCCTTGTGATTGAGGATGATATATACATCTCAATCTCTGCTTGATGTGTAGCTGTTGTAAGACCTGCTTCACTGTTTCCTGAATGAAGGCTGAATTGTTGTCCGAACTGATTTCGGTCGGGATTCCAAGCATTGGCATAACTTGTCTAGTAAACCTGTCAGTGCTTTAATGAATAATCAATCAAATCAAATCAAACTTATTTCCTATTTATACAAGTATTGTGGTCTCATCTGTCCAGATTCTTTTTCCCTCAGAATACCGTACTGACAAATCCTCAAACTATTTCCTACAGGCACTCTCATCTTAGCCCCAGTAAGCTGGTTACAGTAATTTGGTGGCGAGGTAGAGCTCTTGGACCCAGTCTCCAGCCGTGCACGGTTAACCTGTGTTGGAGTAATAGTCTATAGCATTTTCAGGTTAGGTATCCTGGACGTGTTCCCAAATTGTTGTGGCAATTTCCGTATGGAATATTGCGTCTAGGACAGATGAGACTTCTAAATGCAAAGCAGCACACAATAGTTGAAGACGAGGCTAACACACATTTATAAGGATAAAACTAAGCTACATAGGATAAAAATGAAACTACATATGGATTTTCTATTACCTCTCCCCCTTTGATTATTATAATCACAGAATTAAAAGGTTATAGAAAGGTATATCATACAAAGGGGAATTATCACAAGAAGGCTTATCCATCAATCTGGCATCAGGAGAGATGTTAGTCAACAGTGTATGTGGATTTGGAACTGCAACCTGGAACTCTTCAACCACATTATTTACAGCCCATAGATTGTATAATAATCACCATTGCTGTTTGTCTGACTATGGTTAACCCTCCCCCTGTGGATTGTCTGAGCACCCGTAGTACCCTGGTAACTGTCTTCCTGACATTGCTGATTCTGTTGCAGTTGTGAGATAAGGATTTATATCACAATTCCTCCCCTGTTACAACCATAATAATAATAATAATAATAATAATAATAATAATAATAATAATAATAATAATAATAATGTGTCCATTGCTCTGGTTAGGTGGCCCCTGTCTTTGACCATACCCAGGCTGACCCTGCAGTCCTCTATTTCGTTTAAACAGACCGCCGAGTCGATACTAAACTTCCAAACTTGTTTATTCGCGGGCTTTACAGAAATCTTGTTGTGTCCGTTAAAACAGCAACACAGCATAGAATTATAACATAAAATTACCCGAGCGGAGGCGGAGCAGTGGCGGCAAGGCAAGGCAGCGCACAGACAGACAGACAGGTAGACCGATAGACAGATAGGCAGCCCCGATTTCTCAGGTACCACAATAGTTCTAAACATATGACAAGGGCGGGGTTATCAGAGGTCTTCCAATCATTACCTGTTTTCTGGATAATTATAATACAAAGGTGCAACCCCCGTATTTCCCATTGGGTTACAGTTATCTGAGAACACCAATCACAGGCTACGCCTAAACCCTCTCTAGTTTGAGCAAAAGGTGGGGTGTGATACCTGGGTGGGATTGGCACACAGACCAGTTGGTCTGAGGAGGATCTATTGTTCTGTTGTACATGAAAGAAGGGCCAGTTAATGCAATTACTAACCACCCCTTAGGTTAGGGACAGAGGTCTGGCAGGGAGGGGGATCTATTGGTCTACAGTACCTGAAAGAGGGGTCAATGTATATTCCAACCCCTCCAGTGGGTGTTAGGGGCAGATGTCAGGCAGGGAGGGGGGTGAGAACAGGATGAAGGTGAAAACACAATCTTCTTCATTCCTCCGTTTGAGACTGAAATCTCACCAATCATCATTCAAAACATCATTGCAAGAAGACACCCACCCTCTATCCGAAAATTGTACACTTTGGCCAAATACAAACATTTGGGCCACTTAATGCAAATACCAACTCCCCTTCAACTACTTCCTGATCAACTCATCAAGAACAGTGGGGGTTAGGGACCGACATCTGGCAGGGAGGGGGTTGAGAACAGGATGAAGGTGAAAACACAATCAGCTTGTTGAATCAATGGTGCCATAAACCCTGGCTCCGCAGGGGGTGCTGCTTTTGTTTTGACTGTCTTTGTCAATTCTTCCAGCTGAAGTTGAGTAAATTTTATTTGCACCTCTGTGCTCATTCTGACGGTATCCCTCCACTGCATGGATCACATGATCACAGAACTCATTATGTGATTTGGATGATGTCAGTCCCACCACATCTTCCAGTTTGACTCTGGCTGGGTCAGGTAGTGTCTCTAGGATGGAAGTCTTGAACAGGACTGAGAACACTGGCTCTGTTTCTGGATCTTTTTCCACCTCCATACGCCATCGCATGACCTGATGCTGTATGTAGGTTGCAGGATTTTCTGTGTTGCTCATGATCTGAACTTTCAGATTCTTGGGGTCAACACAAGTCGGGTACTCATTCCTGAGTACTTCCCATGTCCGCTGTCTGTAGGAGTCGAATGCCAGGCCATCAGAATGTTCATTCAACAGTTGACCTAAGCCGCCGTCATTCAGGATGGATTCCATTTTGGATATCCCCAACACTCATGCCCACAGAGCTTTCAGATCCCCCACTGCCACCATTTTACCCATTATCTGCTCCTCAAAAGTTCTAATCTATTTTGATGCCATTTCATTTATATTTGGGAGCCGGGCCACTACTCCTGCTAAGTCTTGAGATCATGGAACATACTGAACTTCTTCTCCTTTTACCAAAATAGGGTATGTGCCTGCTCCAGATGTGTTTGTCTTTTCTCTTGCAGACCTTCTCATCTTATCTATCGTCTGCCTCAGCTGTCTTACAATTGGACTCTGCTGCTCTGCATCTACCTCAGCATGCCTTGCATCCCCACTTCCCTGTCTATTCGTTTCATATGCTTCACTACCTTCTTGATCGCTCCTCTCCCCCATATAATAATTGTCTTGTTCCCATTCAAGAGCCTCTCTTAACTCCCTATAACAATCTAAGGGCAGACATAGTAGCCAAATGCCTCATCATTTAATTAGTGATGCGCATGAATGGATGAACGAGATTCCCATTGTCCTTACCTACTATCCAGCGAAACCACAGCCAAGGGAACGGGCTTGGCAGAATCAGCGGGGAAAGAAGAGCCTGTTGAGCTTTACTCTAGTCTGGTACTGTGAAGAGACATGAGAGGTGTAGAATAAGTGGGAGGTCCGTTACTGATGATGTGTTATTGCAATAGTAATCCTGCTCAGTACAAGAGGAACTGCAGGTTCAGACATTTGGTGTATGTGCTTGGCTGAGGAGCCAATGGGGCAAAGCTACCATCTGTGGGCTTATGACTGAACGCCTCTAAGTCAGAATCCCTCCTAGATGTGATGATACCATAGTGCCCAGGCTTATTATTATATTATATATAATATATAATTATATTATTGTTCAAGGATAACCGACCCTCCCAGATTTGAGAGATTTGAGAAAGTTTGATACTGGCTTGGGGTGCGGCCGAATGATGGTCGCCCCTCTCCAAAATCACACCGCATATTTATGAAGGACTGGGTGTTAAACCACTTGCATATGACCTGATTCTGGGTCAGGGTGTCGTAAGTAGCAGGGCAGCTTTATGACGATCTATCCCTCGATTCAAGCTTTTCTCATGACAGCGGCCACCATGGGTCTGAAAAAAAAAGGTTAAGTTCAAAAAAGAGTCCCAACGTTTGGAAGCCAGACCAGCATGGGTCTTAAGTTGGTGATGGTCTGTTGGTGGTGGTCTGATGGGAGGGCTGAATCAGTCTGGTGTGGCCTGATTAAGAGTGCTTAAGAGTGGGTATTCGTGTTGCTCGGGTTTCTGTGGGTGCTGTAGAGGCTGCTATGCTGGGGCGAGAGTGTGTGAGGGGGGGTGCTGTAGCCAAAGTGCAGCCGGTTTGTGAGGCTGCTATGCTGGGGCGAGAGTGTGTGTGAGATGTTAAACATGAGAATAAGAGAATAAGACAAGAAATGGAGAAAATGTCTAAATAAGAATAAATTGAAATAAATGGAGAGAACAGTGCAATAACAATGAAATACAATGAATGGAAAACACAAAACAAACAAGAACGAAATAAAAACCATGGAGAAAAAGAAGAAAAAATGAAACCGTTGAAGAGCACCATGGGAAAGGAAAACAAGAAGATTTGACAGCAGCTGTAGGCAAATTCCCTGCAAAAAAAACTATAATGGGACTCGAAAATGGGGGGGGAGAAATAGTGAGAAAGCTTTGGCAAATTTCCAGCATCCCCCATAACCTCTTGAAAGGCCTGTGCTGGAAGGACATACCACGCTCTTGATATGGGGAGGGAAGGGTGTGGTCGTCGGCCATTGGAGGTCTTGTAATCACTTGTAATGCAAAAGGCCTGGTGCGCTTGGATTAAAACAAAAATGTGCTCTCGAGACCACCATGATGTTAGAGGGGAGAGATAATAGGCAGCAGGCGTTGGTAAATTTGCAGCTTCCCTCATACACCTTTGAAAACCCTGTCTCGGATGGACATACCACCTTGCTACTGTGAGAGAGAATGGCTGAAGGCTGTGTGAGAGACCATGCTTGTCTGTGGCTGGTTCACTGCTGTGGCCCATTTGTGGGAAGTAGGTCTGTTGGTCCGTGGAGGTTTGGAAGTCATGCTGATGGTGCACCCGATGAAGACATCTTGTTTTGAAGCCCAGGTGCGAGTCCGGGAGGGTTAACCCTCTCGGACACTCTACAACCCTCTCAGACACTCTACACACTCTACGACACTCGTGTGAAAGTGTGTCACATATTTAGTGGTTGAGGTTGCTGGGTGTGTCCGAGATGGGTTCTCCTTTTTGTATACAGTGTTGATGATCATTCGTCTACCCCCATGGGTAGACCCCCATGTGGCCAGAAAAAAGACTTCTGCAATTTCTGTTGCTTTTACTGTTAGACAGCGGTCAATGCTGTAGTCTCAGTCCAAGAGGGTTAGCCTCTGTGGACACATTTAGTGTAAAGGTCCGCTGTGTGTGTGGACGAGTGGATGTACCGGTAGACAGCGGTCAATGCTGCAGTCTCAGTCCAAGAGGGTCAGCCTCCTCTGACACTAGTATGCTGCTCACTATTTTCAACCTTTTTCTCAAAAGAAAAAAATGTTTCGACCCACGGTGGTATTTTTCGCACCCATGGTAGTCTTTTTTTTCCATGGGTCAGAAATAGAATGTGGGAAAGACAACCATGGGTTAGGAATAGACTACCACGGATATGAAAAAAAACACCATGGGTAAAAAAAAAGACTACCATGGGTGTGAAAAAGACCACCATGGGTCAAAAATGTTTTAATGGGACACCATGGGAATAGAAAAAGGTTGAAAATAGCGAGTCGTTTGCACATTTCCAGTGTCACCAATAACCCTTTGCAAGCCCCATCTTGGAAGGACATACCACCACCCAAGTATGGGTCGGGAGTAGACATGCTCCAAAGAAGAGAGTGTATGCATGCTGGAGTCCGTCTACCATGACAGAGCAATCTGAAGGCTCTCCAGATTGGAAATGGTTTAACGGCACACCGCAGTCAGGGCTTTAGTTACAGATGAAGGGTGCCTCACACCTCTGTGCCTGAAATCGTGAGTAACCGAGGCTCAGTAGACCTCCGAGAGCTGTTTGTGGTTCTGGGGAGGTTCACCGCGATGGTGCAACCGTGATATCAGTCGATGTTCCCCCGATTAGCCCTGGTCTGCTTTGTACGATTGTGTTTCTTAAACCCTGCTACAATTGATGTTGCATGTAGGTCCATGCGTCCGCCGCTCACCAACCCCCAAGTGCCACGCTGAGCCCGAGTGGCGGAGTACCCCTTGATGGCCCTACATTATTCTCCCTGCAAACATTTCCATCTCAATAAAAACTACCGGTCTGCAATAAAAGCCTGGATGCAACAAAATGTCCTCAAACTCAACAGTGACAAAACTGAACTCCTCCTCATTGGCTAGTCCACCCTCACCAAAATTAACAATCCCACACTTACCATTGATAGCACCACTGTATCCCCTTCCTCCCAGGCACGCAACCTTCGCGTGAGCCTTGACCCCTCATATCCGCCAAGTTTTTTTACCACCTTCGCAATATTGCAAAGATCAGGCCCTCTCTCACACGCCCTGCTGCTGAGACACTCATTCACACCTTCATCTACTCCCGTCTTGACTATTGCAACTCACTCCTCTATGGCATCAATGCTAGCTTCATGAATAGACTCACATCCACCTCAGCTGGCCTTCTCTCCACCCCCAAGTTCAACCTTTGCAGTTGTGGGGACAGAGCCTTCTCCAGGGCAACTTCCAGACTCTGGAAGTCCCTTGCAATCTTCCAATCCCACCTCAAGACCCATCTCTTCTTGGCTGCCTCTCTTATTTACCGCAGCTGCTGGCACCAGACTTGATCGCTCACCCGCGGGGGTGAGCAATCAAGTCTGGTGCCAGCAGCTGCGGTAATTCCAGCTCCAATAGCGTAAGTTGCTGCAGTTAAAAAGCTTGTAGTTGGATTTCGGGGTCGGGCTGATGGTCCGCTGAAAGGTGACTGTCCCGGCCCGTGCCCTCGGCGCCCCCTCGATGCTCTTGGTTGGTCTTGCTACATTTATTGTTTGTTAGAAAAATAAAGAACAGACTCACAATTGAGCTTCAGATCAATGTTTTTGATCATGAGAACTATTAATACAACAGGTTTTTTTTTAATGAACTCGCAGTGTGAAGCTGGGTGATTTATGCAAAACAGACAGCCTGTGATGGCGATCCAACATGGAAAAGCATTCAGCCTTGCGACTGTATTCTTGTAGAGAAAGCACTTGGTTGACTTTAGATATTTCATAAACAGCGAGACGATGGAAGAAACCCTAAAGTTAGTATAAGTTAGTATAGTAACCAGTAGAAGCAGTGAGAGTCGCAAGCTGTAACGTTAACTCGAGACTGCACCGCGTCCGGTACGAGCCGAGTTCTCTGAATAACTCGGCTGACTTTAGATAACCGAAGTAGGAGCGACCACCTGACTGACACCTGACCGGTGTAGAAACAGTGAGAGTCTGTGTGTGTGTGTGTGTGTGTGTGTGTGTGCGTGTGTGCGTGTGTGCGTGTGCGTGTGCGTGTGCGTGTGTGTGTGTGTGTGTGTGTGGCGCTGGCGCAGCAGAGATGCAGTGAACTCTGTAGGGAGGAGCTCTGTGTGTGGCTGGGCTATCACTGAACGATGTGGACAGTGACAGACACAGCAAGTACCCAATGAGGATTTTCCTTCAGCACGATTATGGATAGTGACACATTTTACTCGTATGCTCGTAAAAAGTACACTACCCGTACCAAATATTCGTTTCAGTCGAGTATTCGGCTCAACCCTAATAATATGTTTGTTTTTGATTATGGTCGATTGAGATCCACAATACCTTGTTTACACTATTTTTGTTATGTTTCTATGTTCTAACTGGGATTGTCATTGTTAACCAGACATTGTTATCTCTTTTCATGCGCCATATCTAACAAAAATATTTAACAACAAGAATAGTATAGCTTGTAGAAAGGTGTAATGACACTCCATTAGAAGAGCCTGTCGGAAGGTATAATGACGACACACGCTCCATAAGAAGAACATGTTTCTTAATTCACTGCTTTGAATAAAAGTATCTACTGAATTACTAAATAGTGAATAGTATTTCAAAGCCATCGGCCTGAAGGTCATTTTGCTATGCTGATATGAAAACATTTCTCAGTGATTGGCAGTATATTTTATTTAAAAGTACATTATTAGCCAACACAGAGGTAGTTGCAATTCCCTTTGATATATATTTGAAAAACTGGAAAAATATCTATATATTTTAAACTGGAGGTTTGTTTATGTACTTTCTTACTAGCAAGGGAAAGGTGCTCATTATTTTTTGCTGTGCTCTATGGGGGTTCTGTCAACAAAGGGCTTAGAAATAGAAGGTGTAGTACAGGTTGGATACATCTACTGAAGCTAGTATACAAATATTTTATACACTCAAAGGGGCAAGACCGGTGGTAAATGAAATATCTGAAATTCTCTCGTTCTCGCAAACTAGAGCGACCATAGTTACAATGTGTATTCAGGAGTACTACATTTTCAAAAATCGCACTTGATATGAACCATTCAACTTATAACGCAGTCCCAAAACCACAACCTAACTTAAACCCTAACCAGAGAACAGCTGGCTCCAACCAACAAAAAAGACCAACACAACAACTGGATATGGGTCCAAATATGTCAATATAAAAGCCGATGGTTACCTGGACCCATTTTTTTTTTACCAGGTCCAGTGGTTCTGACCGACTGACTGGTATGAAAAAATGGTATGCAGTGTACACAGCATGTTTTACCAAGTTACAATATCAATAATTAGTTGATTCTATATTAAAGTTAGTTAGTTTTGGAATTCCTCAAATGTAATATATATTACAAAAGTTAGTTAGTTCAAGCATCAATAGCTATAAGTTGCCTTTGAGAGATGTGGTTTACTTGTCCCCAGGGCTTCCAAAAGCAGCCACCAGGTCTTTGACACTGCTAGCTGTAAGGGGCTTCTCCTGGCTCCCGCCACTCTTGCCCTTAGCTTTGCGAGGATTGGCATTCAGGCTCTTGGACCTGAGGGCTGGATACATCCTATCTTGGGCCACCAGCAAATGCCCTGAATCATCAGACTCCTTCTCTGCACGATTTAGTTTGTTCTCTAGCACCATGGCTTCTTGTTCCCTAGCTGTAGGTTGTGATGTTTTTCCTTCATTTTCCTGCTTCTCGTTGAAGTTGGTTCCCTTTTCAGGAGAACTCACCACCGACACCTTTGGCATGAAGCCAACGGAGGGGTGAACTTTGTCGTCAAAGTGGGCTCCCCATCGAGCCATGCTTGGTGATTTAGTGCCCTGCTCTGAGACATTGGGAGCAGATGCAAAGTATTTTGCCCAGTTATTCTCTTCTCCTCCGTGCATGGGGTTGTACACAATCCCACTCATCAACTTCCGACTGGAGGATGGTGAGCTGCAAAAAGTTGGTGATGGCAAATACTGTGTCACTTTTGACTTCTCTAGGGGGTATGAAGCTGTTGCCTCCACTTTTGCCTTTGCCACGGCCATTTCTGGTGTATCCAGTGACTTGGTAAACTCTTCCTTGCTGTGGCTTCCCTTGAGAAACAGCTCATCTGGTAATGTCTTCACAGGCTTCTGGTCCGAGTCACAAGAGGTAATCAGAATGTCAACACTGGAAATAGAGCACCTCCTGTCCCTGAATGGCATTACCTCCAGGGTAGCCCTGTATTCTTTAGTGGGGACACATCCATCTACTGATGCCAGGGGTGCCTCGTGCACACTCCCCTGTCTCTCGGGGCTGAGCTGTGGCCTCCTGTCTCCACCGGTGTCTGCAGATGGCAAGGCCTTCTCCTCATTCTCCAGGTGTAAACGGTAGAGGCTGTAGCCATCGGTGCTGTTGATGCTGCCGTGACGCAGGAGGGTGGACGAGTCACAGATGGAGGAGCCCCTGGACTGGGTGTGGGTCAGCTCTGCCCGGTCGATCCCTGCCAGCTTCTCCAGGGCGTTCATCATCCGGCCAGAGAATTCCTCCAGCTGGCCCAGGCGGAGGTCCACCGTCTGCAGGGACGCCTTCATGGAGTGCTCCCTCTCATTTACCTCCTCCAGCCGCATGAACATGTTCTCCACCCTGAGGGGAACCCACACACAGGGTTTACACACAAATCCCCACATCTCACTTGTCACACCATAGACAGACAACACAAAACTTGCATTTGCACTTGCATTTGGTGAAATTGATCTGTTGAAACACAAAAATAATGTAAACTGTAGTTGCCTTTCGTTCTTTGTCTTATATAGTTTTCCATTAAATAATATCTGAGATAAGGTCGTTTTTGTATATACATGTGTATATTTCATTTCACATATAACATTTCATGTACAGGCATGTAAATTATGTGTACACGTGTTTACTAGGGGTGTAACGATGCGGTATAATACGATTTTATGGAGTCATGGTTCGGTACATCAGCAGAATAAATGCCTAAAATTACCTGTTTATAAGTAACCAGACAGTTTATAAGTAACCATTATACAGTAGTAGGCCTACCATGTCACATTACAATGGCAACCATGGACCCGTTTAGAATAAGTCATACATATTAGTACCTTAGTTAACATGAAACAACACAATGCCTGAGAGAATGTCAATTCTATTCACAATTATTAGAATGCCACCATGTAACAGTTCATAAATCCATTATATACTGTAGCCTTTACAAGTTTACAATTCATCTTTAAACATAACAAAGAAACAAAGAAAGAAAATGCCGTATTAAAATGCTGTATTATTTTTTATAGTTTTTTCTAAACTGGTACAGGTTGCTATTCTAATGAATAGCAACCTTTCCAGTTCAGAAAATAATTATTACTAACTTAAAAGTTACATAACAAAAAGAAAAATGTCTGAGAGAATGTCATTTCTAACATGAAATGCACTCTCAGCCACACAGAATGGTCCCAAATCCAGGGCTTCCAGGGCCTTAAAGAAGATGCACCGTCAGTGGGTCTTCATCATGCCATGCAATGCAATGTAATGTTCAATTACATGTCTGTCCTTGGAGTGCCTGGAATTGAAGCAAGCCTGTACAGGGCTTTGTACAGGTTCTCGATAATGGGCAATGAGCTGCAATGGCTGAGCAGACATGGGTACCCTCCATCACCGAGGACACATTTGCCCTGGGGTGGTAAGAGTTGCTGGACATTAACTGGGCTTCTTGAGCACCCTGGCATGTGCTGACCCTGGGTAGCCAACAAAAATATCCAGAAACCTCCCACGGTGGTCACATATGGCTGGATGGAAAAAAACAGCTTTCTATTAAAATAGCACTGGCCATTGGTGGTGGGAGGATTCACCCTCACAAGGCAGCCATCTATTGCCCCGAGACCACACTGAAGACTTGGCACCCAGCCAAGCGGACAGCACCAGGACCAGCACTGATCTCCTCCAGTCACTGAATGATGATGCTGAATCGTCCCGATTTACAGGAAAAGGGCATACATGACAACAAACACTAGTGTGAGCAATTGCTAATAAAACAAACTAGCCCTATGCTGGTATTGAGTTAAAGTGGCATTTAGCTTTTCTCTACGTTCTACGTCATGAAGTGCATGGTTATCAGCTGTAGAATTTACTCCAACCACGGAGCACCTATGGTTGCTTGCAATCAGGCATCCAATCTATGATGTGAATGCACCCTTGAATTTGATCCATAAAAAGCACTCGCCGGGTATCATACTGTCAAAGACAGCGGTTCCATCAGTCCAAAGCCACTTCTTGTGTTGCTTCGTCGGTTGTTTACGTCCTAGTCCCATAGGTGCCGCTAGGTCTGAGCGGCGAAAAGGAGCAAAGAGTCCGTCCATGACATAAAATATCTGATACATGGCATGGCTAGGGCTCTTCCAGCTATGTTATAGTAAACACTTCCATAGCATTGCGTTATCATCATGTTACATTACGGCTTTAGGTAGCCAATTCAATGCAGCAACTGTGTTATAGTTTTCTAAAAACAGTGACGGCATACTAGTATGCCAACTGGCGAAAATATGCATGTTGATAATGTGGTTGCTTATCTAACATTTGGTCGACAAAAATGGCCCTGGGGACATTGCCACCTTATATTTCCTCTTGGTGGAGAGAGTACTGGGGAGGATCAGGGATGAGGCAGTTGTATTTTAAGACACAGCATCACACACAAGACAGAGTTGGCAACCCAGTGGAGATCAAGATTTTCAACATTACTACAAACAGATGAGGGGAGTGAGACAATGTTCATAATATTGCTTATTTTATTGGATAACCAATGCATTCATGATTTTCTTGGACGTATGATGAAAATAAAGTCAATAAAGTGACTTATAATACAAAAAAATAAGCCAACATTTTTTGTGAAAAGTGAACCAGTCCCAAAAGTCAGAAGGGAACATGCAATTAAAACAAGAACAGAGCACAAAACTTGATTGGGGTTTATGTGGTTCAATGCAGAGTTCAATCAGAGTTATTATTAAATCAATAACACCAAGTGAGGGTGTAATAAGGGATCTCCTTTCTCAACATTATAATTTCACATAATTTTACATTGGTTATATTGTGCACTATAGGTAATAGTGTGTCTCCTTCAGTGTGATGGCTGTGACTGCACACTATCGATAAGTGTCCTGTAGTCGGTTTCATAGCTTGAGACAGCCAGTCTGATTCAGTCTGTTAGATGTCTGTCTGTTAGACAACTTCTGTGCTTTGATATTATTTTCATTTGTGAAAAAGCCATCTGACATTTATGTGGAGCCAAAGTAGGCCTTTACTTTGTCAGTCAGACACCATGTACGACCCACTTGTTTTCCTATAGATGTAGCGATTTCAGGAAGGGGGGGGGGGCATACGCCCAACCTTGTGGCGGTTTGCCATGGAGGGGCTTGCTTCAAAGTTAAAGATGATAGATTTGCAGTACAGTCCAGAATGTCCTGAGCTGTAGCTGTGTTTTTTTGCAGAAGAACAACGGGCGGGGTAAAGGGTGCAATATGGAATGACTTTGTGCTGCAAATAAAACATTTTTTTAAAGCTATTTATTCTTCTCTTTATGTTTATATTAATGTTCCATAAATGTATTTCCAGATTCTATCAAATTCAAAATGTTACAGCAATGGTTCTTAACCTTTTTGCAAGTGCCAACTTGCAGAATTTATTTCCCATTATTCTCCCCATTACTCATTGGGCGTTGCATTCAATGAGTGTTCCATCAGCTTTTGCATTGGGCTGAGAAACGCTGCCATAATAACCAATGGAAGGTGCTCCACTGGCTGTGTGGCTCCATCCAAGTTTAAAAGAAAAAGGTTGAGCTTCAATTCTCGAAGGCGAAGATTAGCATCAACTCACCACTTTAACTGAAGACCTTCACTGCCTGCGAAGCCCTGTTCATCGCAGCACCGCATGATAGGTTTTCAGCAAATCAACGTGTTTGTTGATGTTATTTTGGCAAATCAAAATTGTGTCGATGGAGGTAGAATTTAGAGAAAACAAGGACATAGTTGCGCAGCAGGGGAAAGTTAACATTCATAATTCATACAAAGCAATATGTGAATGAATAACAACAAAAAAACAAAGTTGAATATGTTATTAGAGCCGGCGTGAAACTTTGCTGTGAAGACCTATTTCAACAAGACCTTTCATTCTGGCTAATGGGGCCCTGGTAATGACACAAGCATTCAATGTACCGGTGAAAAATAGGCTTGGATTTGGGATTTTGGTAGGTACATGTAATATGGAAATAACTTTTTTCTTAAAATTGTATTTTATGGTAAATAATTACAAAATTGTTGATGTTTGTGTAAGATATTTAAATGTGCAATTAAACTACAGAACATTAACATTTTGGGCATATTTGGCACACTTTTGGCACCTGAAACGGAGCTCAAATGTAGAGCATTCACTATCACAATACAATTTGAATGATTTGAGATACTGACACCATTTTTTCTGAGGTAGCTATCACATAGAGGAACAATACATAAGAGTCTCCATAGCTATTACAGCCGATCGTGGACAATTTCTAGAAATGAAATACAAGTAGTCATATTCTCGTAATGTATTTCAATATAAATATCTGAAAATCTGTATAAACCGTTGAGAATTTCCTTCTTTTCTATTATGGCAGGAAGAGGTTAACTTCATCACTAGGCCTCTGACTCATGTTTTTGCCGAAAACAACATACCCAAAGTGACGTACAAGGGAAAATGTGAGAAGTTTGTAATAAATAATCAATGTGGATGTTACTGAGTCAGAGTGAATAAAGTTTTAGAATCAAAAAAGAAGAGATCAATACATCTCGTTATTTTGACTACATACATTTTTGTTATAAATTATTAATTAAAATCATACGGTTTGGCTGTGAATTGTGGATCGTCCACCATATGATTTAATACAAATATGTGCATCGTTACACCCTTAATGTTTAAGTAGCTCTCGCCGTGGTGTATATGTCACGGTGTGTATGACTTACCTCTCGGATGTGACCCTGATGCGCACGTTGTTGGAAGACTGCTCTTCATCCTCTTTTTCACGAAAATACTCTTCTACACACTGCTCCTCAAACTCATACAGGCTCTTTAACTCTTCCACGTTCAGCACAAGTTCTGTTGTGGAACAAATATAGTTTTAGGAATTGTAAACTGAATGCAGAACAGTAATATGTATTTTCACCGGAGAAAGCAGGTATGCTGAGCCAAACATAATTAATGGCATCAATCGTCATCATCATCATCATCATACGGTAAAAGAACAGCTTGTACACTAGTATGAAGAATGTAGTACAATTTAAAGAATATTGGGGACGAGCTTTCACCCATGGTAGAAACTGAAATATTGTACGGTGCAGAATAACGTATTGGTTAGGGTGTTTGACTCCCAGCCCAATAGGGGTGTAACCATTCACAAAACTCATGATTCAGTATGATACGATTTTATGGGGTCACGGTTCGATGCGTTTTTGATAGATCAACAGAATAAATGCCTGAGAGATTGTAATCACATTTATTAGAATGGCAACCTGTACCAGTTTATATGTTTTTTAAGTCAGCATTTTACTGTAGTAGGCCTACCTCCTAACATAAAAGAAAACTAAATAAATGCCCAAGATAATTTAAATTCTATTCATATTCATTAGAATGGCGACCTATACCAGTTTAGAATGAACCTTTAATATGACCATGTACATTTACAAAAAACAAAACACAATGCCTGAGAAAATGTAAATTATATTCACATGTATTAGAATGCCACCATGTTAGTTTATAAAAACATTATACATTATAGTACACTATAGTACCTTGTTGTAGCATAACAAAAAATAAATTCCATTCCCTTTTTATTTGAATGGCAACCTGTACCAGTTTACAATTAACCTATAAACATTAGTATATTGCATCATAAAACAAAAAAGATAAAATGTATGAGACTATTTACATTTGATTAGCAATTGTGATATTACGATATGTCATTTATCATGCTTATTGTTTAGCAATAGTAGCTTACCATTATTGAGCAACGTTGTGTATTGTATTGCATTATATTCATGTGTGTGAACTTAGGGAGCAATCGCATATCAGCAGTTAACTAGGTTACAGTAGGTATGGGTGAACACCATTAAGAATGCATGAGACACCAGAGAACGGTTGATGTGCATGCATGCCTGACAATAACAAAACGCAGAAGTCGGCATGACCCAAGATAAAGAGGGAGTCAACACCCAAAGAAGAAAACATCAAGGCCCAGCAGCAGCAGCAGAGATCGTGGACAGTGGAAAACACTGTAGTTCTGCCTAGTGAACAGGGCAGGGAAAAACTAATCATATACTCAACATTGAGACCAAAGAATTTTGTACGCTGGTGAACTACTGTCAGGCAGCTAACTGGGAAACACCAGTCTGTCGGGTGGAAAGCTAGAGCACTCTATTCCTAGGAATATTATTGTATTGAATGTAACTCCGCAGCATTGATTTATTAAATATTACTTATACTAAATCGGAAGAGTAGTATTTTGTTTACGGATTCTTCTCTCAGTGGACACAGTTAATATGTGCTCGCGAGGGTTTTCCTCCAGGAAAACATAGACCTTCACACGGTTATGATTAAAAACAGATGAAAACATTTCTAAAATAAGGCTGCTAGAAACGGAAAAAAGATTCCGGAGTCCGACGTGTTTCAGTGTGCAGAGCATACCGTCGTGTCCCCTAAACCGGCTCAGACCAGAGCCTCGGGGCTACATCGCACGCTCCCAACGTGTGAACTGGACTACGAGTTTTTAGAAATCTCATCCCGAGAACGGCGACAGCCACAACGCTGGCAGTAAGGCGCTGGGGACAGCAGCAGCAGAGAGAGCACCGGTGAGGCGTCTCCAGACCACGTGAGGCAGGGACAGGACTTTCTGTCCTTGTTCTGCGGGCGTTGTTGTTATTTCATGCAGATGTGTGGCCAGTTAGCCACTGGGGTGTGTGTGTGTGTGTGTTTGTGTTGATTTATAGGCGGTGTGTGAGGCTGCCGTGGGCTGAACTGAGTCGAGAGCGGCAGTACCGGGAAGGCTTTCAGCGTGGCTGTCTGATGAAGTATTCGCCGGCTGTCTGGCCAATTAGAACAGCAAGCAGGAACAGCGTGTTACGCTTATAATGACTTCATAACACATAACATAACAAGCTATGTGAACTGCATGCGGCGCACGATAATTAGATAAACAATTGAATAAATAAACAGGCTGCGCTAAAATCCGGACCGGGCCGGCCGATCCGTTAAACGCCCCAGTCCGGGTTCGTCCCAGTCACCGGGTACTGGGTTCGAACCCCCGATGTCCTCACAACCCTATCCCCTACCTGCTCATCATCGGTGACATGACAAACAATACGTGGCTTTTTATTCTATAAGGCGAGTCGTTGCTTATCGTGGGCGGTACGAAGTCTACCGTTCAGCGGACGCTTTTAATCCAGCAGACTTTCGGCGAATTATGAAATGCGTGGTGAAGGAGGAGCAGGTGGAGCAGGTGGAGGGGGTTACAGGTAGACCAGCCTCCCTGCGAACTGCTCTATCCTGCCCCCAGAAACACAAACACGCAGAGTGACTCACTCATGAGTGCCATATTAGCATGAGTGCCCTTTTCTGGTTTTAACTGAAGCCACTCAAACGAGCATTAAGTGCTTTGGTTCAGAGGCAACCCAACAAAAAAAAACGTAGCATAAATCTAAGAGACCCTGAACAAAAGTGTAATCAAAGTTTATTTAGTATGATTCGGTGGGTGGGGTTGGGGTTATTTATCTGTCAGCGGTTTCTAACTGTTGGCTTCATATCAAACAGCCCCTCTCTTGTTGTTGTCCGTGAACATACTGAGGAACAAACGGCCGAGTTGAGCCGCGAGTCTTGGGAGTGACGGGAGGGAAGTCACCGCGGTGTTTGATCCATAATTCATGTCCGGGTGATTTGGTGAAACACCCTTTCTGTTTCTGGTTTCTTTTTTTCCCCCCCCAAGCGGGAAGCACAGAGGAGCCATGAGGAGCGACGCCATTGGAGGAATCGAGCGGGGGGGGCGG
>OMNR01058140.1:9215-19689 GCA_900303205.1 Mora moro
ATTCCATTAAATTTAGATCAGTGGTCTTCAAATCTACATCTTACACACCGCTGCAGTGGGAGCGCTTGATGTATTTTACTTTGTCATCAACAAAACAAAATACATTGTTGGAAAGGTCTCATCTTTTAGAGTAATGTGAATGTGAGAGATGTCAAATTCACATATGTGAATTAACTAATTACATTTTTTTAATTAATTAATTTACAAGAATAATGTTGGATCCAGCAGTCCTACTATGTTATAGCAGAACTTCTGGGGGAGACAGCACAGCATCTGGGCTGGTAACCAAAAACTGAAGTGGCGGAGTTATGCCTTGTTTCCTGTTTTGTGATTCCAATTCGCACAAGTAGACGAAGCTTTCAGGAGAGTTTAATACGTTTATTTCTACAGTGACCAGTCTATACAGTGTTCATTTGAAAACTTTGAAAACTGACACTTTTTTTTACTGTTTAGTTGTGCTGGCAAAGTTTGTTTTGGCTGTTAATAACCAATTACACTTCTACAGATCCCCGCTCCCAGCAACATGATTGGTCAGAACAAATATGAAGCGACAGAAACTTACACGTTAAGTTAACCCAGATTTGAGCTTGTCTGCCATCTAAAGTCTGTTTTTACTACAAGAACTGCAATTTAGCGAGAAATGGTGCCATTTAGGGTCAAACAGGCTACTATTTCTGTACTATACTTTATAAATACTTATATAATACTTTATTTTGATAAAGAAGCATTCAATCAAACAGATATATTGTATTGACACAATTACAATTAAATAGACAGTACATTTTTGGTAAGGGAAAAAAAATACCAATAATAAATAAAGATTTCGCTAAGATATGCTTACCAGAAACTTGTCACGTTGAAGAAATGTATTTGTATTTTATTTACCGTTTTCTTTTATTTTAAGATTTTCCTTTGGCGGAATGCACACTTGTGATGTCACTGTCACATGACAATTTGGAAACGGCTTGTAATGGCTAATCACACTCATACCTGGTGGTAAAATAGGGTCCCTTTAACCAACATGTATACGGAAATAAACAACAGGTTGAGATTCCTGCGTAACTGGGTGCATAACTACTTAATAGTACGTAACTCATGGATGTAATTATAGGTTGTTTGGTCTGGAAACCTAAATGTATGTTGTTTGCCTTGAAACGTAACACGTGTCGTTTTTATTAGGTTGTTTTGCTGGTTCATCAGGTTGCATGCATAAATAGATTGGCATCTACCAATTGCCAGTGTGAGCTGTGCCCTCTGTGTTAATGCTTCCCTATTATGCCAAAGCCATTATAATACTGACCTTTTGACAAATCATCTATGCTTTTTTTATGAAGAGACACACAGTGAAACTCTTGTTGACTATGTCTGTTAAAACTATTACATTCTGAATACTGCAAGACATCAAAAGGGCTATATTGTGCGGTAAGTGTAGGATCCTTCACCAATCAAGGGGACGTTTGTTTTGGCATTTAAAATTATGAATGGACCATGTGTGGCAAATGACAGAATGTAATAATAAGCAGGCACGCAAAAGATCCATCAACTTAACCATGAAGCAGTGATGGCACATGCACAAGTAAACACATCTGACCAAGTTTTCAATGACAAATGCACCCTCTTCAATTTGCTATAGTTTGTTCTCAAGCATGGGATACATTTGGTAGAAACTATGTACAGATGGCTTGAATTGTATTCACATTAGATTACATCTGAATCCAACTGAAATATGGGACATTTGGTGATTCAGATTCAACCGCACCGCACAAACATAAAACCAACAATAAAAACAACAGCAACATACAAGAGTTTACAAAAATACAAATACAATTGGAATGGGTCCAATTGTATAGGTGTTTTTTGGCATGGTTTTGGTTTAATGGTTTATCACTGACTAATCATGACTAGACTATCATTCCCCTCATTTTGATGAACTCAAAATTTCCCCCACAAAAAACCCCAACCTCTCTCACAGGAGTCTCACATGAGAATGTGCTCTGTTCTGGAACCGAGGACGTCCTCATTAAGGAAACGGATGAACACCCCTGCATAACAATATGTAAAACAGCACAGAGTAGGAATTACCAATGTCTGTTAGTCCTCATGGTTGAGAAAGCAAATTGCTTATTGCCAGTTGCGTTTGATCTTGTCATAGGAGACATATTCAAAAGCCATGCTTCTCACTTGGGACCCAAATTACCCACAATGCTCTATTTCCTAGAAGGCTTTTGTGTGGGGGGAAAACCCTTTCAGAACTTTTTTTGTAGCCTATGCTTATAAGTGCATCAAACATTGGTTGTGCTGAACAGCTGAAACCATTCTTTAATGGGCCTTGTAGATTTATTTTGACTGTCTTGAGATGAAATATTGAGCTTTTATGTCTTGATTGGCTCATTATGGCTACAGTGAACAAGTCCCCACCCCAGGGTTCAAACCCACATATCCAGTCCACGGTGAAAGACATTTAAAATGTAGTTTTAGAGACCATCATGTTT
Organism: Mora moro; assembly: GCA_900303205.1. Lineage (NCBI taxonomy): Eukaryota > Metazoa > Chordata > Actinopteri > Gadiformes > Moridae > Mora > Mora moro. The sequence goes on from OMNR01058140.1 coordinate 11,708, forward strand.
TGTAAGTTTTGTTTATATTTTTTATAGTAACAGTAAAATAAGTAAGAAATATATATGTAGAATGCTGTTGGTGTTATTGTGAGAAATATTCGGTACCAAATTGAACCCTTCTCTTCATTGCCAAGTGAATTATTTGGTGCTAATAAAAATTGGCCTAATCTTTGTATTGGATACAAACAATGTATTGTGATATAACCTACTTTCATATCAATGTCCTTGATATGCCAGTTAATCATCTCAAGGGTCAGCACCTTTCTGGGGGTTTTACAAAAACAATGTTAAACACTTTCAAAATTAGACATTAAAAGCCTCCTTTTAATAAGGGTCAACTCCAACAGAGGCCTCTATAGTTTGCAGGTACGGACCCGCCGCTGTTGCCCACAGATCTGTTGCAGACGAGGCAGGGGAAGCAGATGATGTTTAAGCTTATTGGTCCTCCACTCAGTCCCACACCAACATTAGATTAAATTAGATGGCTACTTTATTCATCCCGAGGGGTAGGCTAATTGAGGAGTAACACACATCAGTACAAAAGCGAACATTTTTGTTCATTTTTAGCACAAATTTGAACAAATTAGACAATAAAATACATAACAGATTACAGACAATAAATTAAACATCTCTATCAACAATACAACTAAGCATCTCCAACGTACGCCGTGGGTCTATACACCGGTGCTGGCACTTGTGGTTCCGTGCAATGACGTGTAGGACGTTCTGCATCCCCGACATGCAGTTACATTTTTGGAGAGGTATAGCGACAGGCACTTTCGCCACAACTGTCAGCCGCTTTATTTAGGCTTGAGCGATGGCCCTTATTACATTTATTATTTTTTTGTTGGGTTGAGCCTCCTCTCGCACATAGAACGCAGAAACATGGTGAGCCACAATTCTATAGCAGCAAGGGGACTGCGACAGGCTGCAGTAGAGCAGAGGCTCTTGAACATATTTGCTGTTGTTAGCAGGAGAGTCAGAGCATGCTGTGAGTGTTTTGCTCTGTGCGGAGCCCTAATGGTGCTGAGCAGCCAGAGGGTGAGTCCCTGACACCGCTGTGTAATCCAGCTGATTACAGAGAACACCCTGCTGCTGCCTCTCTCTGTGTCCCGATCACAGAGCACTGGCCCCAACACCCAGCAGACGCTGCATGGATTCTGTTGACAGTTGTTTTTTTTAAAGCATGTTTGTGTTAAGTATGTGATAGAGAGAGTATGTCTACTACGCCTATATAGGTGCAGTCAGACCAAGATGAGAACAGGATTGTACACGAAGGAATAACATTTAATGTATTGCACCTCATATCACCTTCCCCCAGTCCAAATGGACACTGGAGACTCTGGTCCCAAAACAGCCACCCAATTGACACTACAGAGTCATTGTTTTGTTCTTAAGTGGATTGTGATATTGGTTGTGTGAGCGCTTGTTGTTGGGACCCTAAGAGAGAGCACAGACACACACACACACACATGCACACACGCACGCACGCACGCACGCACGCACGCGCGCATGTGAGTCTGGAGAGTCTGGCTGTTTCCTAATGCTGGAGAGCCCTACAGGTATGAGCTTCAAACAGGCCAAAGAAGCCTGTGTCTCCACTAAGAAAGACCAGAGACTAGTACTAATCACAGCGGGCGCCACACACCTCAGGAAGGTAGCAATTTTCCGTCATTACTGTTAAATCCTGCTTAAAAGAACCGGATTCCACAGACCTAATTACAAGGTGTTAATAATAACAATGTAATGACAGTCATTTTAAAGCCTGCCCAAAACCATAATCCATCTTCCAACTGGCTTGAACGTTTGAGTGCATGGTTAGTGTACTAGCGCAGAACTTTGACAGCTCCATAATTCTTATTGATTACCATTGTGATTATGGCCACAAGTGTGTCGGCTCCTACAAGTCAGTACTTGAATTAGGCACGGCTTGTCAGGCTTGTATTGGCTTTTCTGACTGCACACAAAGTGTTTCTCATTTTTCATTTGAATGAAACTGTTCCCTACTACACAGACTATAGCCTACTACTGTATGAAAAAGAAAAGTATATAAAAATATGGCATTCCCTGTAAATATATTTTTAAACAGCCTAGAGATTTTCTGTTTTTATCTCTGTACATGAAGATCTTTTCTTTTTTGCTAAACAAACTCGTTTCCTTTTCCATATTTCCAAGTGTTATATGCGTAGTACGAGTGACTATATCGTCAATATTTAATTTTTAAAAAGTTATATACGAAATGTAGGCTATGTCTCATCCACAATGGCCGCTCCGGGTAATTAGTGGTAATTTCGGCTGATATATAACTAAACCTGTTGTTTACATGGGGGTGTGGCCCTGCGGCATCCCACACCGGGCAATCATCTGGGCGCCCCTAAACAAACATCACAAGACGTCTACTGAGTCTGTAGATAAAGTAGGCCTACACTGGCATGAAAGTAGGAGAAAAGTTTTGTCATTACCAATTGCGAAAGGTTTTTATCCGCGACAGAAGTTCAGGCTTTTTGACATCGCTTGTTTGCACTCGGTGACAAATGTTACTTTTGGTCCGCGTTTCGCCATACCGAAAAGTATGAGTTCCCAAGTTGCCTCAAAAGATGAGCTTCCAGAGGAAGTACGTCAACAGGCACTGAAGAACTTTGCAACGCAGGTGTCTTGCTTGCCTTTCAGCGTGGAAGCCCTTATTTCAGACAAGAGACCACGTACGCAACCGGACAATTTTGCAACAACAAAGAGCGGTTATTCCACTAAAATACAATCTCCTATCTCAAACGAGTTACCACAACGCGTTGTGTGCGCCACTCCAGTCAAATCACAGTTGTTGGAAAGAGGAGACTGCGCGCCTTGGATGTCCCGCGTCAAGCTCCCTGCACTGCCCCGTAAGTAGACTAAAACCTATTAACAAAAGTGTGTAATTTATATCAGCTCGTCTGTATTGAAAAATCACCTTTTAAGTTTACTTTCAAATATTGGGGGTTCAGATTATTATTTTATAATAAAACAAATTATATTCGATTTTATTCTGACTTATATGTCCTAAATAAGCCCCTATTTCTGATCCAACTCTGCAGGCTATTATAATATTTTAAATATTTTAAAAATATTCACAAATCGCCTAGTTTTATTTTGTAACTATTGTATGTTCTCCGTCTCTGTGTAGGGCAGCTTAGTCCAACAGTGTGTTCGTTGAGAAAACACAAGACCAACCGCAAGCCCCGGACTCCCTTCACCACCTCCCAGCTCCTGGCCCTGGAGAGGAAGTTCCGCCAGAAACAGTACCTGACCATCACCGAGCGGGCGGAGTTCTCCTCTGTGCTGTCCTTATCTGAGACCCAGGTGAAGATCTGGTTCCAGAACCGCAGAGCCAAGGCTAAGCGACTCCAGGAGGCTGCGGTGGAGAAGCTGAAGATGGCCGCCTGTGTGGGGGCCAAACCCGTGTTCCCGACCACATGCTTTTTGAATTCCTCTGCTCCTTTCCCTCTCCGTGTTCACCCGCAGCTTGGGTCATCTCTGCTCTATAGACACGGCTTTTCCCACGCACGTGCTCCCATCCTGCCCACTGCCGCACATCTGGCCATGTACAGAGCACCGCTCGGCTTCAACCTGTTCCACCTCTCCTGAGACAACAGTATACACATGTGGGGTTCGGGTGCCTGCGCTAGAACTCAGCCATATGTTAATGAGATATAGCAATATTATTAATTGATGCACCTTAGGAGAGATCTGAGGTCTAATCACTTTATCTAAAGAGGACCTAAGTGGATTTGAATCTCCATGTATTCGACCAGTTTTTTGTTTTTGTTTTTATCCTACATTTTTAAAAATGTAATTTGTATACCTACACAGTACACAATACGCAACCTCTGAGTGCCTCCAGGTTTAATGGAAGGACCCAGCCAGCAGGAATGAGTTTCTAATAGATATAGATTATTGATTTTGGGCTTCTGTATTTGATTATTTCAATGAATGCCAGATTGTGTTTATACAGCCTTAATCATTTGCTATATCTCTTTTATGTGCATTGCCCTCTTAGCTAGAGTGCAGTATGCTGTGCCTCTTCCATCCAGTTTTTAGCCCTTACTCAGTGTATAGGCTATGCGTATGTTTTCATAAATTCTGTAAATCATGAACTACTAATAGAAAATATACTTTAGCTTGTCAAGTGCATCTATGCAATTTATTATTTCTAAATTAAATATAAAAGCCTAAATGTAAAACACTTTTCTCTGTTTTTTTGAAAATGCAAATAAGCAAGTATGTCTTGTTTTGTTTTTTAGTTTTTTTATTTTGACTAAAATTACAACACTTGAACAATATTTACCAGGCTCACCCCTAAAATATGCTGCTAGTGAACCTTTATAGCCTGTTGTAGCCTTCTTTGAATCTGATACACAATTATTTAATCACATATTAAAGCAAATTTGAACAAGTTAAACAGGCAGGTATTCCTTTTGACCTCTGGAGTCCTCAGGGAGTGCAGCCTGCAGGTCCTAATGCTGCTGTCATTAGCAGAAATGCAAGGATCCACAAGACAAAGAATACGTTACTAAGCTATTTCGCTTAATAACTGGCTTTAACTTGTTTACACACAAGAATGTGGTTAAGCACAGGCTCAAACTATGACTGACTTTTGCATTTGTATCAGGGAAATTCATGGTAATTATATGGCTAAACCCTGGGAAACTCGTATTATATTCACAAGAATCGTTAACATGTCTGAGAATGACTTAATTCTAAACATGTGTTTCCATATTCCGCGTTTGGATATCAGCAGAAATAGGGCTCAACATCCCAAGAATTTGGGCTTCACTTCAATTCATCCTGAAGTGGTGACCTTTCTGTGAACTCTCTCACATTGTTTTTAACTCAGATACACAGATTGCCAGGATAAATGTCAATCAGTCTCTGGCTTAATTGTGCTTGATGTGATTTTGGTTGATGTGTAGGCTAAATGATAACAGAAAATGTTTCCGTTTTTCTCTCTCCCCTTATTGTCCTACCTTGGTTCACTATTGTTACCATAAGCACATACAGTATTTCACAGGCCATTTTCTCTACTTTACATTGAAAAAAAGCTTCATTCAAGAAGCTGGTAGTGTTGTGGACTTAGCTCTTGGTATAAGGAAGGAAGAAATTATATAAGGAGAAATAAATCATAAACAACATGTATGTGTGTTATATATATGTTATTTTCTAGAAATTGACCTGTGATGTAAAAGCTATGCTCAATGTTTCTGATAGTTTCTTAGTGAATTAGTAAAGGCCAAGTTGGTCTTTAATCAACCTCATAACAATTTTAAAATGAGCTTAAGTTGTAGATCATATGCCTTTTGATAGAGCGGTACGTAGAATACATTGTGTGTGTTCTAGAAAGCCTGTTAGTCATCTTGTTTTAAACTCATGAGAGCTGCAGTGCTGCAACATATCCACTAGATGGAGCAGTTCCCTGCCCTGCCAGTTTTTATTTTACTTTCACCATATTCCAAAACACTCCAAAACACAATCTACACCTGACATTCATAGGTTAGCACACTTCAAGTGATGCCACATTGTCTTGCATACAAGGATTTGCATGTCATTCGCCTGGAAACACATGGGCCATTGGATGATGCCTCCGTTAAATTCATCATGAGTGCACCGCTGAATAAAAGATGACGAGTGCCTCCATTGTGCCGGCGCCGAGTGGCACAAATTGTGTGACTTCCGGAGAGTCGTACCGCTAGGAGTGCAGTCGGGTTGCTTCCACATGCATCAGTGGTCCGCTGTGGTCCATCCGTGCAGAACAGATGCAACGAAGCTTTCTCTACTCCCACGGTTAGAAAGGGAGTCATTGCCAGAGTCCAGAAGAGCTACCATCTGGTCTGCTAGTCAGTGTTTGTTCACATCGATGCAAAGGGTTATCTATAGAGCTAAAAGTATGATTAAGTAAGGTGGCTTTCCTGCAGTACTCAGAAAAGATATGATGAAACACACACAGACAGCCAGCCAGACACACAAACACACACACACCATTGCACCGTTCCTCACGGTGGGAAGTTTGACATAACTAAAGGAGATGCGTTCATGTCTTTTCAAAGACAGAACAGGTGGTTTTCAAAACAAATTGTTACACTAGACTGACTCTCCACAATGTGACTTAATCACTTTGCTGTTGGATGCTGTTTTAAAGATGTTTTAAAGATTATGCTGAAGAAATGCATGGGATTGGGAAATAACTAACTGTTCTCTGTTCCCTTTATATGTGTGTATTGTGTAATTAAGGCTTTCCTTTTACGCAAGAACCTTTGTCACTTTTTGTAGTGACAAAAGTAGAAAGCAGAAGTAGAAAAGTGTTGCTAATTCTGACTTTAAAGTGCACATACACGCTAACAACAAACAACCTTGCACACAATAAAACATTGATGTGCTCACACTCACACCCAGAGCCCAGTCCTCTGTGCAGTTCAGAGAAGTCATGTCACCAGCCATCAGCTGTTTGGACCAGGGATCGCTGGATCACACGTGTTTCACCTGATACGCCCAGGGATACGAGAGCCCAGCTCCGCCATATGACACTGGTTTCACTATCACCGTGTGTGTGTGTTTCCCCGTTTCGTTCTGCCAGGTCGACAGAACAACACAAGCTATTCAGAAGACACACCTATGCCAGGGGCCTTGCATTGTTAGCTCAGTTATATGATCGAGAGGTTCCTCTGGGGACCCGGGCGGCTTTTAACAGAACAAGCAGAAGATCTAGGGCACCGACGGCCTTAAGAGCGACAACAGATCCAGACTTCAGTGAAAACCGAGACTTTGTATGTCTTTTTCATCTATTAGCACTGCTTTTCTCAATCCCCCCCCCTCTCTCACTCTCTAACCCTGTTTCTCTGATTCCCACTGCCACATACCACGATGAGTAGAGGTCCTCTGCCACTCTTACATCCTGGGGTTCTTCTTGGAGATCCAGGGACACATTCATGTTGGTTCCCCGTCGTGCAGTTGACCTCTGGGTCACCGTTAACAACCCACCCGATGACTACTGTGTGTTGAGCCTCTAGACATCAGCCAGATGCCCGCCGACTCTCATGAAGCCGTGTGTATACAGTGTAGTGCGTCACCCCCAATGTAGAGATTAGATGGTCTTTGTTGTTGTTGTTTTTTATCCTGAAATGATTTTCCAAGAAGGTGCACGTCATTGTCAACATTATTAGCGGCTCACCCCGGGCTTTCATATATGCTCCCCCCATAGGAGGGCCTGGCTTGCATGACCCGGCTGCCTTTAAAGAGAGCAGCGCGTTCTGGTGCTTCTGCTGCCTATTGTCTGGCTGTACTGCAGTGTCCACACCGTCTCCTGAGACCCTATGACTCATCACACTGTACCCCCCCCCTCCTCCCCCAAAGGCTGCTATTGTACTGAAGGGAATGTGTGACACTTTCAAAAGGGTCACACTGTGACATACATAATTGCAACAAACATACACAGTCCAATGTTTGGCAAGGGCAACTAATCCACGGAAGCTTAAGGTTGAAAAATAGGGACGTATACACAAGATGCACATGATCTATACTCCTGGTTCGTCTTTTTGAATGCTAACGAGTAGCGGGGCAGAGTTATGAAATATGCATTCACATGATGAAGTGTTTGGTTGTGTGTCCTTAAGTGGCATGTCCCCCCTAACAATGGTCTATCGTCCGCTTGTTGACAGTGTCGTCTGCTAGTCCTCTCTTTGTTCGTTTTACAAAAGCTTTGCTGTCGTATAGGTGTATCGCAGGCAATGTAGCTTAATGGAGGACACACTCTCCGCCCCTGCAAGAGTGTATAAACTCTCATCCCAAATCCTTGCTCGCCGAATCCACTGACATATTTTAGCATATGCATGTGTCTGTGTACACCCGTGTGCACGCCGATTTTGCGTGTGCATGCTCGTGTTACGCAGCCTCATGCACGTAGCACGACTGTGTCCCTGTGAGTCCCAGTTGTCGCCATCACAACCTATCCTACTCCGGGGGGG